>JAQQZT010000016.1:21376663-21388225 GCA_030068275.1 Clarias platycephalus
AAAAGATTCGTTCATTTTGATGAACGAGATTCAAAGAACCGAGTCACTAAAATGATTCGAACTTCCCATCACTAGTGGAGGCAGTGTTATGGCATAAGCCAATGCAACAGGGTCACTGGTGTTCATTGATGACCTGGCATATAGGGCTATACTCCCTGCTCAGATTCACAACAAACTGATAGGACACTGCTTCATACTGCAGATGGATTATGACCCAAAACATACAGTGAAAGCTATCCCAGGCAATTCAAGTCCTACCCCCAGGCATATTCTTCGCTGGCCAAATCAGTCACCTGATCTCAACCCAACAGAGCATGGTGTTCACTTACTGGAGACAAGACTGAAGGCAGCAAAAACCCACAAACAAGCAGCAGCTGAAGGTAGCTGCAGTAAAGACCTGGCAAAGCAGCTCAAGGGAGGGAACTCAGTAATTGGTCATGTGCTGGGGTTCGAGCTGGGTTCGAGTCCTTATATTGGTAATTATGGTAGTTTGTTCCATTATTTATAAGCCCCCAAAAGGGGTGTGTGTAGGAAAATGGCTTTAATTCCTGGCATCTAATGCCACACTTTTGTCAAACCCCTTGAATTAAAGCTGAAATTATTGACTTTTCTATCTATCTATCTATCTATCTATCTATCTATCTATCTATCTATCTATCTATCTATCTATCTATCTATCTATCTAACATGTAACAATAGCAACATGGTGCACGACACACCCACAGTAATCAAAATAAAAAGAAGTTTGGCTGCAGTGTTTTTAAAGCTGCCATATGGATGATATTGATTTATGTGATATTTTATTCAAGAAATGTCATAAGGATTATTTTAGGTAATTCCCAGTTCTACATAATCAAGATTGGGGCGTTCTAAGGACAGGGCAAGGGAACGGAGTGTAACAAGGTTTTAAAATCGACAGAATTCGACACTCAGCCAATCAGATTTCAGAAATGGCGCTGTCTGCTTTATAATAACATTTTACTCACAGCCATAGCATTTTTATTTACTGAAACAGTTTTTGCTCGGGAGGAAATGGATTGCAGACGGTGTAATTTAATCCAGAAATCGTTGGAAAACTGGACAAACTGTAAAAGCTAGAAGGACTTCGCATTTCAGGTCAGTAATATCCTCCGAATAGAATCAGCTTGCCTGCAGGCACGGTTAAAAAAACAACAACACAAAAGCACAGCAGGAGTTACTTAACTTCAAATCAATGGCTCCAGCTGTGTGATAAACGCTGACTTCTTTTGGTGCTAAAGAGGAATCAATCTTTCTATTAGTAATTACTGCGCTGCATTGCCGTGCCCTATGGGTAGTGCTGTGTTATCTTTGTTAGACCTGCTGGTGGAAGTGAATGTTCCTCCGATGTGAACCTCAGGCCTTGCACAATTTATGTCAGATTTATGTTGAAAATGCAGTCATGTAGCGCTCCTGCACCAGATGTAGTTTAATACAACTTTAACAGCCAGTGACGGATCTGACGTGCACTACTGGCTTGAGATCCTGCAATTTATCGGCCGCTGAAACTGGAGACTCCTTCCATAAACCATCACCACTGTAAATAACTGAAATAACAAAATGGCTTATTTTAAAATAACTAAATGGCTGTCGCTCATCTATAAACAATCACCAGTCCCTCTCTCTCTCTCTCTCTCTCTCTCTCTCTCGTAGAGAGAAAACAACATATCCTCTGATATAGCAGTTTATCTTTTCTTTTATTTAAAACAAAAAAACCCTCCATTTACTTCCTGGAGTAAACCAGGCCGGATCCGCGAGTGTTCGGTTTATGGATAGCGTACAAGCGCCGGGTGCTGCTGTAATTAGATTGGACATAGCTTCCAAACACATTAGCCCGCCAACGAGGCGGCCAAAGTCATATATTTCACAAGACTTGAAATATATCTTTGGCCCACGGTGCCACTGCCAATAAGGAAAAACGCAAGCCAAAAACACTCGCTCATCTCAGCAATTTTCTTCAAAAGCCACCATCCTTTTAACCTTCGGATATCAAAGCTTAAGTAGCGCTAATTAATTAGACTTTCAACAAGTTTTCAGAAATTTCTGGATAAAGCTTTAAGAGTTTTTATTTTTTTGGTGCTCTGTCTTATATAATCAGCAGCAAAACATCATACTGTACCTTATAATGGGGAAGAAGTCAAACTGAAATAGTTGTGATAAGATAAGGGGGGGAAAGAATGTCTAAAGTATATTTTCAGGATTTTCATGCTGGGAAGTTTAATAAGAAAAAGTATTTACACACTTACATTTCAATTTATCTATTTCATTAATTTATTTAATCATCTAACAATCGTCTGTACTGAGCTGGAGCTGTGAGGTGGCGAAGCTTCCTGGGAAATACAGCTTGAGACTTGAACAAATGGCTGCAAATAGTGACATATAACGATAAAGGGTAATTAATCAGGCCATTACGGGAAGCCATTAGGGTCAAACTTGATCATACGATTAATTTGCATTTTAAAAATAGTAACGGTTTTCTAGATTAATCACATGTGTTAATATTGACAGCCCTAGTTATTAAAATATATATTTTTGATTGTAAGATTACGCACCATATTACTGTTATGCACCAAAAACCCTCCAATTATTATTATTTCATCTTTCTGGTGGTGAAGCTGACGGCTTGAATCAGGTGTGTTTCTGTGAGGTCAGAATGAATAAGCATGAATCGCTGCTGGTGTAGGTCTAACAGCAGCAGCTCTGTTCGTTAGCGCTCGTGCCCTCTGGTGCACGAGGTTAATAAATGTCATAGCGGATCCAAAGCTCTAACAAAAAAAAGAAAGAAAAAGCAATGCATTAAGCATCTGCGCTCCCACTAGGGTGAAAGCCTGTCATTCCTGGTGTGTGTGTGTGTGAGAGAGAGAGAGAGAGAGAGAGAGAGAGAGGGCATGAAAGAGAAAGAGGGCGAATAAGAGAGAGCGCATGGGCTCTTCAGATCAAACATGACACTTCCTGGACTTTCTGTTCGGGTTGTGATTAATCAGCGTTATTGTGTCATTTCCTAGGACGGAAATGAGACGGAGAGAAACACGGGGTAAATTAGAAGAGAGACGCGTAGAGGAGTAGCATTACACTGTCTGAATGTGAGAAGAGAGAAAGAGTAAGAGAGAGGGAGAAAGAAAGAAAGGGAGAGACAGAAATAGATAGAGAGGTATGAGTCACCAAGTGGATGGGGGTCGAAGGGCAGCGAGGTGGGATGTGAAGAGCACTAAGTGAGAAAGGTGTGAAGCTGCTCCGGTAATAAAGGGGAACGCCCACGCTCCATCTTCTACGCTAAATCACCGCACCGAGCACCTCTTAACGCGCGCCTGTGTGTGTGTGTGTACATGCAAGCAGGACAGAAAGAGAACAACTATTCTCAGCCATGATACAGATGTACAGATGCTAAAGATGCAGCACGCTTCATCTCACCTCGGATTTTACTCAAACGCAGGGTCGTGAAACCCGAGCTAGTTTTATCCCGGATCCTGCGATCACACCAACACAAGCACGGCTGCGCAGCGTCGAGCCTGTTCCTCCGTACATCACCGTATCACACGTTCAAACAGCCCTGATCCAACCATGCTGCCTGCAGTACCGGCAGACACGGGATGATGGTTATTGGAGAGAAGCCTCGGGGCTTTATGGCTCAGGGAGGTACAGTAACAGTGACTCCGCCACAACGTCGCTGATTATTTTTCCTAAAGCGACATGCTCTCATATAGATTACAGACGGATGATCCGTGATCGCTTTATTCCAGAGTACTTTAGAGAAACTCAAGATAAAGTGGGGATCTGATCCGCTAGACCCCAGCTAGATCCGGGATTAAACGGCACTCGGGTTACAGGTTGGACAAAGTGCCGCGTGCGATCTCGAGGGCAGTTTAAGCGGCGCAGTTGGTCTCACACTTCACCGTTTTAGCAGCGGTGCGAATCTCCAGCTCTGCATTTCTCACATGCTAATCAGAGCATCCTGCTTTAAGGCCTGTTGTGTGTCTGGATTTTATATTTTATTTATTTATTTATTTATTTATTTATTTTGCGTTGCCTTGGATACGGCCCTTCGCTGGTGCATTCGCTGTACAGTTCCAGTAACACCGAGCGTGAGAATAAATCATCACATGCTTTTTTTTCTTTCTTTTTTTTTCTTTTTGACAGAGGGAGGATGTACGGTATGTTATGCGTGGCTAAATTTAGGTGCCTCCTGCTCTTGTGATGGTCTCTAAGAATTTGGAAGAAAGACAGCTTGTTTTTTTCATTAAAAAAAAAACATTGGAAATAGTGCAAAGACAAGCACATGGATCTCACACAGTGTGGGCAGAATGAAGGAATTAGAGCAGGCACTGTTGCATGAACTTACACACACACACACACACACACACACTCCACACATGCACACACAATTAACGGTATGCTTTAGCCATCTGCGATAAGCAATAATAATAAAGATGCAGCGTTTTATTTCCTCAGCAACTTCGGATGCTGCTGAAAGATTTATGGCGTCGTTTGGCGACTCCCTCAGACGTGTCGAATATGATCATCGTATTGCGATTACAAGAAAGGTGCAGGGTGTCGTCCAGGTATAAAGTGAGAGAATTTCTCTCTCTCTGTCTCTCTCTCTGCTCCCTTCACTGCCTCGCTCACCTCGACTCGATGCTTCTTTACATTCATCAAAAATACAGCAGCTTAGAGGATGTTTCCAGCAGAGAAAGGGAAAAAAACCTGAATTTTTCCTCCTACAAACAGAACTGAAAACGCTGAATCGAACCGAAATTCGGGTTTCCTCCCGAGTTTAGAGTTCCAGCATTCTAGACCATTATCTGATTGCAATCTGACCTCATTGGGGTTTAATGTCCTATGTCCAGAGACGGTGTGACCACTAATATATCAAAAATATATTTGTATAGCGCTTTTAACAACAGACATGGTCCCAAAGCAGCTTCACACAATCAAAAGAATCATTGAAGTTTGTATGTGAATGTGCGACTCAAAGTGATAAGATTATTAACACTGTTAGTCTGGATCTTTCAGATGTCATTGTGCTTACAGTCATGCGGGTTGTGAGACTTAAACTCATATATTATTGAAACCTGTCTAACTAGTAAATGAATTAATCGATTAAAGACGTTTTTTTTTTTTTTACAGATTACTAGTCTGTATAATACTACAGATTTCTTGATTAAATTGAAATTTTAATTATTGTGTCCCATTAATATGATGTCATCCTCAATAATAATGATAATAAATGTACAGTAATGTATATAATTTATATATATATACAGTATATAAATCCTTTTTTCACGCTCCAGCAAGAAGCAACGACTGATGGAAAATTGTTCATTCCCTTTTCCGGTGAAGTCAAGACCCGTTGTTCGGTTGTGCCGTACACTGTTCGCAGTTTCCTTTGAACTGCGGTTTGGAATCACACTTAACATGACTGAACACCTTGTGAAGTGCTGATCGGAACGAACCTCGAGCTTGTTAGTGCCCTCCGATGAGGTGCCTTGTTCCCCGGGATAACCGATATACTGTAGACGATGACTGTATGCACAATGACATCTGAAAGATTCACACCAACAGTGGTCAAAGGATTAACAACGCATTAGCTTTCACAACAACAACAAGCATAAGACTATAGTCACAATCCTAATATGAACCCCTCCCCCAACACCGGAGTCCTGGTTTATAAACCTGTTAGAAATAACCAGCGCTTCATCCTCATTTAAATCTACATCTAATGGCGTGTGACCCGCACCAGTGCACCTTAGAGACCCAACACACCTCGAGGTCAGCAACCGCATCACCGTCGTAAAAAAAAAAAAAAAAAAGACGAAAAATTGATCGACTTAGACGTGTTGGAAGACGACGGCTCTGGGGCCGCATCGATTGGAGCGCTGGAGCTCTCAAGGCTGGCTATGCAAGTTTAATGGAAATAGACTTCTCGCCACAGAGACTCTTCAGCTTCTGGGCGATGATGTACTGCTCCTGTACGTCAAACTCAATTCAGTGTGTCGACAGGAATCCTAACCATTCTGGTATCAGGAGGAACAACAGCTTGTATAGATTGATCAATCTGCACAATTACAAAGAACCTGGAGAGTCTCAAATCTACAGGGACAGAAGGTCAGAGGTCTTAACTGATGGATTTTGTACAACACCACCAGTGGAGGACGGTGTGAGGGAGCGAGAACGAGGCTCATTCCATTTCAGCCCAGACTGTAGGTTCACAGTGTCGGGTCACATGATGCACGTCGATTTAAACTGATATTCTTATTAACATACTGTAAAAGACGTCATCGAGGGATAGAATCAACAAACCAGGTGGATTTGAAGGGGGGGGGACGGGGGGGGACGAACATAATGTACAGATTACATCAAAACCTGTGGTGTTTATTACGTTCAGGGTTTATAAGCGAACCGAGTCGGCCATTACAGACTTCAAAACAGATCCAATTCTTTAGTTACTTTAAGCGCGTGAGTCAGCCGGAGACAACGAGCGGACGCATTGCTCAGCACTAATGGATCGTTTAGCAACCTCCTGACAGACGTTACACTCGCACCGCTCATCTGTCTCCAAGTTTTTTTTTTTTTTTTTTTTGCCGAGCCTTTCAAGCAGGAAAGAGAACGGCACACGCGAGATAACTTGTGCGAAACAAATGCGCTCTCCTAACAGACCGTGAAATGGAGAAACATCATATGGTCGAGAAGTAACGAAGGAAATAACAGACCAAACTGCAACACTGCAACAGATTGTATTATGAAGCCTTGAGTCATGGAGGCTTCGTGACGAAGAAGAAGAAGAAAAAAAAGGTTTTTATATTTTGGTACTACGACCACACAGAAGAAGAAACACGCGTCAGTAAAGTTACTGTATATTTCAGAAAGACTCCTCTCTCTCTCTCTCTCTCTTTACTTTTCTGCTTCACGCCAGCTTACCCACACACCTCTTACATACTGTATAAGCGGCGTACTGACGCTTGGTGTCTGATTTGGGACTCTCTCCTCTCATTCGCAAATCCACTACTCTGCCTCCTACAAGCTGTTGAGCAGCTGCACTGCTGAGGCGTCATTAATCGAGACGATATACTGCATACCGCAGGTCAGTAAGACACTCCGGGTTAATAATTAACCTCGCTGTGAGTTTGTTACCAGGAATCGCTCCGTGGTGCTGGAGAGAGGCGATGCACGACTACAGACTATAGGAATGTTATATACTGTAACTGGTCAGGTCAAGCCATCGGAGGCTCGTTGGAACGTCGGCTCCTTCACTCAGGGTTTACCGGTCGGGTCGCCTCACCGTGTGCAGAAAGGAGAGCACTGAACCAATGAAACCCCGGAGATGAGGGTTGCCATGTGATATTAAACTCATTAAGTACGCTGCACATTTAGTTTTATTGTGCAGAAACTTTATAAACGTACAGTACCATGCTGTTTATTGTCTTTCGGCTGCTCCTGTCAAGGGGTCGTCAAGGCGGACCATCCGATCCACACAACAACCCGGCTCAGGTTTTTACGCTGGATGCCCTGCCTGACAAAAACCCTTCCATTTTATCTGGGCTTGGAAACAACACTGCCGTTCCGGTGACTGGGAATTAAACCTGGTCCGTCCACATGGCGGGCGAGTCACCTACCCCTGAGCCACCGGTGCCCCAAAACCATACAATACTGTATACTTCTTCAAATATTGCTTCCAAACAGCCAGACTTTCTTATGTTTTCTCAAAGTAGTCTTGAGGAATAGCTCTCCAGGTATCCTGAAGGACTTCTTTTTCAGAGAGGTCCAGTCCATGTGCCTGCGCAGTTTCAGAGAAATGTTTTTTTTTGTTTGTGTGTTGAGCCACACAGTGACCTATGAATCATTCAAACTTGAAAAGAAATCTACCGTAAGTCCTGACCCAGTGAGAAACAGGTGCAGATGATGACAGATGATCAGGCTGCTGATGCTGAATACTGAGTGGTCGGAACAGACGAGAGGGGAAATGAGGTCGCTGCTGAGGCATAAACAACCAAGTTGAAATTTGTATCTGTAGACACTTTGCACTAAAACATTTGTTCCCATTTCTTTAGTGGTGGCTCAGTGTTTTAAAGCTCTGAGTTACTGATCGGAAGGTTGTCGGTTCAAGCACCAGCTCTGCCAGGTTGCTGCGTTCGGGCCCTTGAGCGAGGCCCTTAACTCTCACTGCTCCAGGAGTGCCGTATAAAGGCTGACCCTGTGCTCTGAAGCTGGGATATGCAAATAATAAAGTATCTCACTGTTCAGTAATGTATATGTGACAAATAAAGACAAATAAAGAGGTTTTGTTTTTAAGCATGGACTTTTTACAATAATGCTAATAATAAACATGTGAACTGATGTCTGTACATTACCTACATTACAGTATGTCCCACATGCTAGACTGTATTAAGGGTCGGGTTTAGTTGTATTTCTGTGTCTGTACTGATTACCGATTTAATCAAGGCAGTCTAAACCCGAGTCTAAAACCTGACGTGTGCTGCACCTCTGCTGCACTGCTGCTTTGCTTCACGGGTTAAAACCTTAGTCTCCTGTGGATTTGCTTTAATTCTGCCTGAAGCTCCATCCAGTAACTCCGTCTCTCACTGAGTCCCCGAGCACCACAAAACCCACACCGCTGAGCTGAAACCTTCAAAATAAAATAAAAAACACTTTCACCCGGTGGACACATCCGTTTTCCTCTTCAAATCTTTCACGCAGAGCAACAAATCAAGATGAAATGTGACTGGAAAATGCAGTGATTATGACAGACAGAGAAAGTGAGGATTCAGCAGCATGAGAATAAAAAAATAAATAAACTCACACCATCACCGATTCAGCGAAAGACATGAAAACGCCTGCAGTGGTGGGATGAGTCAGTGTGTAAGTGAAATATTAATCATTTTTTGATTTAAAATTCCCCTTCAAACTCGCTGTGGAGCGACGCTTTGAAGTCCCCCTACGCCACCAGTGACCCTCTGCGTGTGTGTGTGTGTGTGTCTGTGTGTGGATCTCTCTCTCGCTCATGTCACTCGGCTGAAGACGGGAGTCGGTGTCACTGGACAGTACGTCTCCGTGACGAGTCCTGTCCGATACGAGGTGTAAAATCAGCCTTATCAACACCCCCCCCCCTCTCTCTCTAAAGCCCCCCTGTCCTTTATTATCTCTCTCTGTCTCTCTAACTCGATCTTCTCCTGTTCTCTTTCTCTTCCTTCTATATACGTCTCGTTTTACATCAAACTCCTCTTTTCCGTCACTCGAACATGAAAGTCAATGACACAGTAAGCAACAGATTGAACTCTTTCAGTCGCTCTGCCGCACACCGCAGCCTTTCACTGCTCGCTTCTTTTTTTCCTAAGAACAGCCTTCAGCGGAGTGAGTGGTGTTTCACGACTGATCCACGACATAAATTGAGGCTTATTGTCACCTCTCGTCCTGACGTTCTGCATCTGAGTGCTGCAGAGCTCTCGCTCTCTGTCTCTCTCTCACACACACACACACACACACACACACACACAGACAGGCGCATGCACACACTGTGTGGACTTTATATAACAACAACACAATGTCTGATCAATTAACAATAATAAATGTCACTGAAGAAAAATTATTTCTCTGTAACAGCATGAAGTCGAGGTGACATGATTTTGACCAACATGATATGAGTTTATTTAAGTTTACGTTTTGTGTAACAGCATAACATTCTGTCTGCGGTGAAACGATGTGATGTTCTGTCTGGGATGTAACAACGGGACCTTCTGTCTGTAGAGTAATGGCGTGACGTTCTGTCTGCAGTGTAACGACATGACGTTCTGCCTGTGGTGTAACGACATGACGTTCTGTCTGCGATGTAACGATGTGAAGTTCTGTCTGGGATGAAACAACGATGTGACATTCTGCCTGTAGTGTACCGATGGGATTTTCTTTCTGTAGTGTAACGACATGACATTCTGTCTGCGGTCAAACAACAACCGGGTAACGAGGTGACGCTCTGATGTGACGTCCCGTCTGCGGTGTAACGACGTGATGTTCTTTTTCCACAACGTCTGTGATATGTTGTTCTGTCTGCAACATGTTGTTCTGTCTGCAATGTATTGATGTGACATTCTCTGTTTGATGTAAGAAAATAAATAAGAAAAAAGAAAGCAATGATTAAAAATAATTTTTAAAAATCACAAACTGTTGGATGATTTCCAGTTAGAGCCCGATGCTGCACACATGATCATTCTGGCAGACGAAATGCTGTTGCTTCCTACACATTTGCTGATGGTGTGACATTTTAGCTCGGTTGGTGGTTTCTCTTTTTTCCCTCCACATTTCCTTTTTTTTTTTGACGTGCTGCCAAATCAATATGGACCCTCGGAGAGGAGCTTAAAGAGTGGGAGAAAATGATTAACCTCCGTTGTTATCTCTTGAGGAACATCAAAAGGCATAAACAGAGAGAGCTGCTAGTCAGTTAGGGATTGACTGAGACCGTCGGAAACACACGAGCTGGACGATGGAAACGGGTAAACGGGCTCTCACTGGGTCATTACCACGCTGACTATTTAAAGCCAAAGCCTGAAAGACATGCTCTGCTTATTTATTTAGAAAAAGAAAGTGCAGAGATCACCTGTTCCTGTTCCTGAACTCTATGGGTATGATAATTTACCGTTATTAGCACAAACAGGAAGTAAAAAAAAACAACAGCAGGGAGTCAAAGGAGCAATATGATCTGGCTGCATGCAGTAAAAGAAGCTGCATGGTACGTTCACCAGACGCCACTTAGTCCAGCATCAGACAGATGAGAAATCAGCATGCAGTAAATGAAGGCACAACAAACAGGCGGCCAACAATTTAATGAATGAGTACGAGTCCGTCACCAAAAACACAGCCAACAGCGGAAGGAGCAAAGGCACGGAGACGACCACGGGTGCAAAAGGGCTCATAAAACAAAACACAGTGACGAGTGCAAGCATATAGGCGCGCGCATGTGCAGGTTTGCTACAACGTAAAATGCACACACACAGGACTCGCTGTCATAACCGTCACGTCTGGAAGCTCAGCGGCGCAGCTCGACTCACTCGTCTGCAGTTTGAATGGATTAGTGCGTTCAGGTTTGCAGAGTGAAAGTAACACCCTGTCGTTCTGCCTGCGAGTTCACAACATGACGTTTTCTTAATGATTTTACAAAGAGATATCTTTTGTCATGCAGCAACATGATGTTCTGACTGCAGCATCCGCTCTGCTCCATGTTCTAATCTGTGATGAGAGTATCCCATCACAGTTTAGAAGGGAAGACTTTATGGACTTCTTCAATGAAAAAAATCAAAAGTATCAGGAAGAAAATAACGGAGGTTCAACCTCTAATAGTAGCTTCACATTCACATTTAGATTTTCAGTGCTTTACAGATATAGGACAGGAAGAGCTGTATAAACTTATTACCTCGGCTAAATCAACAACGTGCCTGTTAGACCCAATCCCAACCAGATTTTTAAAGGAAGTGATGCTTACTTTTTTTTTTTATTTACCTTTATTTAACCAGGCAAGACAGATTAAGAACAGGTTTCTTATTTGCAACTGTGGCCTGGCAA
>JAQQZT010000016.1:21500532-21511242 GCA_030068275.1 Clarias platycephalus
TCATGCTTTTATCACCTCTAGGTTGGACTATTGTAACGCCTTACTGTCTGGTTGTTCAACTAGGTGCATAAACAAGCCAGTAAGTGCAGAATGCAGCAGCGAGAGTCCTGATCCATGAAAGTAATCAATGTTGCTTACCTGAGGAAGAGATGCATCTGTCCATTAAACTGTACACACAATCATACATCAACACCACTTATACATTAAAGGAACTCGGCTGGAAGTTATCGCCACATCAACCATACAGTCCTGACCTCACGAACAGCCGTTTCTACATTTGAAAAGGTTTTTAAAGGAGTTCCTGGGAGGCCGGGGTTCCGGACGTGAGCCTGTGTGATCATGGAGAAAACTTTCTACCTTGATGGAATCCAAGCACTGGTGAGAGTGCACGAGTGTAGCAGGGGATTATATTAGAGCGGTGTGATTACTCATGCGTCCTCTTTCTCTCCAGCCACAAGAAAGAATCATAATTTAACCAGTTAAGATTAAACAACAGTGGTTAATACCATAAATCTGTATTTAAATAGGACTTTATTGATTGTGTTAATTTACATACATTACAACATTATAGTCAATCATTTGTGCGAATAAGACATAATCGATAATAACCTCACACAAGTTCCCCCAAGCCTAGAAATGTATTTAAAGCATCGTATTGCATCGCTACATGACAATAATCAGCTTCCTCGTGCATGAGGAAATCTCCTGAACCCTGTTTCGAAGGAATGTTTCACACATTTAAGTGAAAAAAAAAAAAAAAAAAAAAGGTGAACAGGAAATAAGAAAAACACCAAACACATGTTGAGAAGTCTCTCAAGTCTACGCTGCCAGTTTAACACGTGTATAAGTTTTACAAACACAAACACACCGTCTAGGAGGTGATGTACATCAGTTCACAGTCAAGCTCATCAAGATCAAAATCAGGACTCGTCTAATACGGTCAGCTGGCAGAGCAGCGCAGCAGTGCCCGATGAGATCGGACGGCACTTCCTGCGTGAACAGGAAATGCAAGGAATTGACGGCTACCTGAGCGAGTACGCGCAGTATATCGAATGCTTGGAGAATCGCAATACTTGTATCTGGTAGAAGGTGGCGATGTGAGGATGCTTTAGTGTTCACGGGTGAGCGAAGACGCAACGTACGAAAGCTTGATTATGGATAAAACACTGACAGATTTGTACATTTTACAGGAATTTCATCATCGGCAGACGGATGCAAGAATATTAGATTATAACAAGAATAATAACAATAATTACTATTTGCCTCAGAACAGTGCATAGATTTGTTGCAAACCGTTTTCAAACATTTATTGCGTACATGACGTTTAACAATCTAATTTTATCTTTGTAGGCTCGTACTCACAGTTTCGCTTAAATAAAAAGGACAAAAAAAAAAAAAGGACAAAAAAAAAATCAACAGGAATGACGTTTAAGGACGTCGCAATTCTTTAATCGCGTCATTTAAAACCTTTAAACAACCACGTTATATTCAGGTCGTGCTGGTTCGAATGCTCATTTTATAACGACATAGTGGTACGTCAGGTACTTACACTTCAAACATGCGCTAGGATCAGAACTCCTGAAATGATACATAAACAAGAGGAGAAAAATACACAGTGGAACACCTCATAGTGGAACACCTCATAGTGGAACATCCTGGTGCTAAAGTTTAAACGACAGTGTTTTCGCTTGACGTTACACCGTATTGTCAGGGAATGTTTAATTGAAGGTGCGATACATGATTATTTTTCTTTTTAAGAGCGAGATCCCCTCGGTAAACCTGAAGAGTTAACTTCCAGTCCTTTTTTCCTTCCTTTTCCATAAAAAGGAAAAAGAAAAAAAAAAAAACGCAACCCCAACCCTGAAGCAAAGAAACTACGCAGATCAACATCGCAAATGTCGTCAGCTTTACTTTTTATGCTTATTAAAGGTTTAGAGAACTTTACACCCTGCAGCTTTAACACGAGCGACATAAACGTTAACACACACACTTACAGTAATCATGTTATGAGTAGAGATTAGTATTAAAGCAGCATTTTTCCTCAATAATGCCTTTGAGCAAACTTAAGTGCGTTATTGCATCGAATGAAAGTCATTTCAAGTAAAAGTATTTGATCATTGAGGTTCGTCTGATGGTTTCAGACGCTTACTTTCTACATTATTTTTACTTCTACTTGTAAAATGTAAGAATAAAAATTTTAAAACCACAGCATAAAGGTGCGTTTGGTTTTGGTGTCTTTTACATGGAGTTACTGAATTGAGTGGAAATGTGACGATGTTTCTGAGACGTGACTCAGCTGCTACAAAACATTCGTTTTGACACGTCAATGTAGGTCAGGACAGTGACGGGTCTTTTCTTTTTCTTTAAAAGAATAAGCGTTATTGAGATTAGTCATTATGTGTCAAAGTGAAAGGAAAAAAAATAAAGATTTATACCCATTTCTTTAAATACAGTCAGTCGTCCGGGACTAAAGGTCCAGATTAGATTTCTGTTAAACTAAACTGAAGCTCTGTAATGATTAATTTTTTTTCTAATAAACTAAAAGCAGGTATTTACAATCACAAGCAGACGACCAAAATTAGACTAGATAACATTTTACAGGTGGAGCTTAGAAAAGGGGGAGGAGAAATAAAAAGTGTGTTTTCTTCAGACAACAGACTCGAACCTTGTCTTCACAGTTAGATCCTAAACCCCATCAGCACGTCGCCAGTGAACCGGATCAGGTGTGAAGCAGATCATCAGCGCCTTTTTTACCCCATATCGAATATTTTCATCAATCACATCCTGACTGATCTGCAGCCTCTCCTCATGTTTTTTTTTTTTGGGCTTCCAAATCCAAAGCATTAACGTCACTCTCAAGGCGTAACGTCCTGGCTTTGCCCCCCCCCCACACACACACACACACAGAGACAGAACATGCAAAGCATCTCCGAAAGAGATGGAGACCACTGGCAACATTATTATTTTTTTTTTAACTTAGAACCCATTCAGAAAGCGTTCCACTTTGAAACAAACTGTCATCATGAGTTACATCAAGCTTTCAACTTTCCAAAAAAAAAAATCTGGATATTTTTTTTAAGGAATAAAGAGAAGTTTCAGAGCTCGAGGGAAACTTTACATCACTTTTTAGTGGAATAAAGCGAATAACCATTTAACTATCAGGTGGAAAGCTTCCGTGTTGGAAAATGATTATCCTGTTTATTTACAGCGACAACAACAACCACCACGACCAAGAACCAGAAGCTGAACGGGTCTCTATGGAATCCAGATGTTTCTTCTATGGCACTGCTCATAAACAAAACAAAAACAATTATAAAAAAAAAAAAAAAAAAGGTGTAGTTTCAGGCGAAAAATAGAGACGCCCTAGGTTTCGTAAAAGCAGTAGGTATTACAAACCGCCGCTTTAATGGCATGTTGGCGTTTTTAAAATTTATCTTAGGTTCCGTGTGGACGATATTCTGTTGTTCATGTTGTTGAGGTTTTAGTGATGAATATCAGAGTCACATACGGCTCACTTTCCTCCGTCTCCCAGGAGGCTGGTGCGCCCCCTACAGTCCTTCCGCATCAGTACGTGAGCGAGTTGAGGATAAAGAGACGGTCCTCCTCCCTCCTGATCCACTTCAGCAGTTTAGTCACGGCTGACACGGCCAGGGCTTTTGTAGCCAGAGGGCTGAAGCAGAGGTAGAGCTCGAAACCACTGGTGGACTAAAGAGGAGGACAGGTTACAGAAAGAAGAAGAAGAAGAAGAAAAAAAAAGATGAAGATGATGATTATAGGAAGTTTCCAACACTGGGTTAATTTGAAGCGTGGTGGTGTGAGCATCATACTGAGAGTCTGAAACGTCCCTCATTCACTTAATTATCCCTCATTCTTTCTGCCTTTTTTGTTTTATTGCCATACCAGCTCCTATGCCTGTATATGTTTGGTTCCGACATCAGGGTTTATTTCATGTAGTTTGTTATTTAGATATGATCCCATTCTGATTGCCGTTTATCTTTTATGTATATATTTAAAATAGGTTTCAAATCTGTGAAAAGTATCGAGCATTTGATTTTAATTTTTTTTGATAATGCTTCTTTCCTGTTTTTCAGCTGCTTGCTTATATCTTATTCTAAAAATCTTTTACATACAACTTTTTATCAGGATATAAAGGAAACATTTTAGTGCCTGACCAGCTTTAATCAGGTCTTGTAAACGTGTGTGTGTGTGTGTGTGTGTGTGTGTGTGTGTGTGTGTGTGTGTGTGTGTGTGTGAAGTTTGTGCGCGTTCTCACCCAGGCGAGCAGGTTCTCAGTGTTGCTGCAGCGGTAGATGGAGCGCAGGGGTCGTGTCGGGTGGTGGAGGCGGCTGTGGAGGTACCGGTACAGCTCCATCAGCCTCTCCTGCTCCTCTGCGGTGTGATACGGGACAGGAAACTCCGGGCTAACAGCAACACACACACACACACACACAATCATCAACAGACCACATCGACAGTCACTCTGTTTTACTGACACACACACACACGATCAGCGGCGTATTAAAACACTAAGCGAGTGTGAGGTAAACGTGCAAGTTAGTGCGAGTGGGCGTAAAACCTGCCCCCCTGCTGATGCCCAGCGTGACGTTCCTGCCCAGCCGAGGTGCCGTGGAGTTTATTTATAAAGGTGTAATTCTCACACCAGAAGTCAGAAATATAACAGTAATAAGAATAAATCGCTCGGCACCGTCCGGACTACATGTCTGAGGGCTAAATATATAATGGGTGTTCAAGTCAAAGCGGGACTTTTGATTGTACAGAATAACAGAACACAGTCTGAGAGTAAAAACTCCCGTTATTTCTCTATATAATCTCCTGATACACTAATGCACTCATGTCAGTGTTTCACTAAGTTCTCTCAGATCAAATTAAGAGTCACATCATCGATCGTACTGTGTGTGAAGAGACTCCTGAATATCAATCACTCATCACCCAGTCCTGGTTTGACTCGAAGACCCCTCGTATAACGACCCTTTATATAATATTTAGGTAAAGACATGATCTTAGTCTGATTATTTAATCTATCTACTAATAATAAACAACCATACAAAAAGCTAAAACTAAACTAAAATTTACTAATAAAAATTACTATCTAATCGAGTTTTAGGTAAATTATTTATAAAGGCAGATCTGCTTTACAAGAGTCGTGTTTAAATCTTTTATTTAATACCTCAAGATTTGTGGACTCAATAAAACCATCACATACTGTAAATTACTATTATTATTATTAGTAGTAGTAGTAGTAGTTTGTTTGTATATTTGCATCTGTTTTTACTTCTCTGTAACACAAATGACAAAACATTATTATAAATATAAACAATGATGACAACCAAAGCATTACAATCTGAATGTTATCTGAAAGAATAAATAAATCTGTGGTTGATTGTTTTTAAGAAATACATTTTTAAAATGTTTTTTTTATTTTTATTTAAATAAATCTGAGGTGTGTGATTTCTCACCTGGTGTAAAGCCCGGAGCTTTTGGACTTGTAGACGAAGTGCCAGAGCTCGGGGATGCCCACCTGCGAGACGGGGTAGGTAGGCGAGTGCAGCGCCTCCAACAGGGGCTGGTAGGCGTTACGCTTCTTCAGCCGCTCCAAAAAGCGCTGCTTGCAGTCCGACAGGTTGAAGAAGTCCTCTCGGTCCGTGGAGACCAAGATCAGACAGAGATCGGACGCCGGCTCCAGGTACGAGATGTGCGCGTGGAAAAAGCCGGTGGCGTTGAACTTGGGCAGGCAGACGGGCGTCCAGCCTTCGCCCTGCCTGAAGGACGAGGACGAGGCGGCGAGGTTGGACAGCAGGTGGAGGTCGGTGTGGTGGAGGTGCTGCTCCTTCTTCCTGATCAGAGCGACGAGCCGGTTCCCGGCCAGCAGCACGGAGAAGACCAGGTTCTTGGAGCTGGCCGCCTGCAGGCTGGTGCAGACGATGTTGCGCGTGGTGCTGCAGAGCGGCAGGCTCATGGTGGCGTTCAGCATCAGTCCCGCGTCCGTCTCCAGCAGCCGCAGCAGCCCCGCGGTCACGCGCTCCGACCCGGCCAGCAGGCGGCGCAGGTCGTAGCTCTGACGGTGCTGGAAGACGCGCTGCAGCTGAGGCAGGGTGAGCAGGCTCAGGATCTGATAGTAGACGCAGTGGAGCTCGCGCCACAGCTCGCCGTCCGACTGACCCGAGCGAGACACGCACACCAACACCAGCGGACTCTTACGCAGGAACACCACGCGGAAACCGTCTGAGTGGAGGAAAAAAAAGGGAAAGGAAAAACAAGCAATACAGGAGTCAGAGCTGTGTGTTAAACGCTCATTATTAAAACTCTACGATGCGCTGGAACGTAACGATGACCTGCGTGAATGGAGAGTATGACGTTCTTATTGGCCTCTACGAACGACACGAGCGCCATCATGACCCCCATGGTGGTGGAGAGCGCCTCCTCCGAGCCGTAGCGTGTGTAAATAGGCTTCCCCGCCTCGCTCAGGACGAACACGTGCTTCTTGTGCGAACGCCACGCCTCGCTCGTCACGTCTTCCTCCTTCTCCCGGACTAAAGCCCGCATCTCCTGCTTCGGCTCGTCTACAGCACCTGATCCCTGTCCTTCTCTTCCTACACCTCCGTCTGCTTCATCTTCTTCCTGCTGCAGCTCCTCCTTCACCTCCACCTCTGTCTCGACGTCGGCCGTCAGGTCTTCGAAAGATTGAGTGTGGACGAACATGGCTCGCTCCTGACCCGCACCTGAGGAGTGCACACACACACACACACACACACACACACACACACACACACAACACAACTCACAAACCTCACAACTGTAAGTTTTTACTGCATCTCCATCCATCTCCAGGTTCAGACAGACTCCTGAGAATATGCAAAGCGTGTATGTGCGTGTCTCACCTGGCTCTGTCCCTTCTACCAGCCCCGGAGTCGGGCTCTCCGATCTGCTGTTAGAGGGATGCTCGACCGGGGCCAGGTTCCCGTTCGGTGTGTCCCACGTCACCCCTTTACTGTGGACATCGGCCGCCATGCTGGACATTGTGGTGGAGAGATAAGACTCGATGTTCCAGTGGCGTAATGAAGCACAAGTATCACTGCGTTACAGTTAGAAAACACTGAGGAATTATAAAGTGTTAAATTAAAGATGATGCAAAATCACAAGTGTTAACTAAGAATTAGCAAATTACTACTTTACAAAAATCTAGTCTTTTTTTTTTTTTTCAGTAAGCTAGCTAGTCAGTCAGTCAGTCAGTAAGTTAGCTAGTAAGCTAGCTAGTCAGTCAGTCAGTCAGTCAGTAAGCTAGCTAGCTACATTTTACTACATTTATATTGAGTTATTTTTTTTGTTAGTTAGCTAGTCAGTTAATCAGATAGCCAGTCATCAGTTATCTAATCACATATCGTACTATGTATGACTGTGTATGTGACAAATAAAATTTGAATTTGATTTGATTTAATTAGTTAGTCAGTCAGCTAGCTAGTCAGTTAGAAGGTGTTAGCTTACTCAGCCAGTCAGGTCAGTGTCAGCGGTTTGTTAGAGAGCTAGTCAGTCAGGTCAGTCAGTAAGCTATCTAGCTAGTCAGTAAGTTAGCTAGTCAGTCAGTAAGCTAGCTAGTCAGTCAGTCAGTCAGTCAGTAAGCTAGCTAGTCAGTCAGTCAGTCAGTAAGTTAGCTAGTCAGTCAGTAAGCTAGCTTTTCAGTCAGTCAGTCAGTAAGTTAGATAGCTAGCTAGTCAGTCAGTAAGCTAGCTAGCTAGTCAGTCAGTCAGTCAGTAAGCTAGCTAGCTAGTCAGTCAGTAAGCTAGCTAGTCAGTCAGTCAGTCAGTCAGTCAGTAAGCTAGCTATCTAGCTAGCTAGTCAGGCAGTCAGGAAGTAAGCTAGCTAGCCAGTCAGTCAGTCAGGTCAGCTAGCCAGTCAGTTAGTAAGCAGTCAGTCAGTCAGTCAGCTAGCCAGTCAGTCAGCCAGTCAGTAAGCTAGCTAGTTAGTCAGTCAGTAAGCTAGCTAGTCAGCCAGTCAGTAAGCTAGCTAGTCAGTCAGCTATCTAGTCAGTCAGGTCAGTCAGTAAGCTAGCTAGCTAGTCAGTCAGTCAGTCAGTCAGTAAGCTAGCTAGCTAGTCAGTCAGTAAGCTAGCTAGTCAGTCAGTCAGTAAGTTAGCTAGTCAGTCAGTCAGTAAGCTAGTCAGTCAGTCAGTCAGTCAGTAAGCTAGCTAGCTAGCCAGCCAGTCAGTCAGTAAGCTAGCTAGCTAGCCAGCCAGCCAGTCAGTAAGCTAGCTAGCTAGCCAGCCAGTCAGTAAGCTAGCTAGCTAGCCAGCCAGTCAGTCAGTCCGTCAGTCAGTAAGCTAGCTAGCTAGTCAGGCAGTCAGGAAGTAAGCTAGCTAGCCAGTCAGTCAGTCAGGTCAGCTAGCTAGTCAGTTAGTAAGCAGTCAGTCAGTCAGTCAGCTAGCCAGTCAGTCAGTCAGTCAGTAAGCTAGCTAGTTAGTCAGTCAGTAAGCTAGCTAGTCAGCCAGTCAGTAAGCTAGCTAGTCAGTCAGTCAGTTAGTAAGTTAGCTAGCTAGTCAGTCAGTCAGTAAGCTAGCTAGCTAGTCAGGCAGTAAGCTAGCTAGCCAGTCAGTCAGTCAGGTCAGTCAGCTAGCTAGTCAGTTAGTAAGCAGTCAGTCAGTCAGTCATCTAGCCAGTCAGTCAGTCAGTAAGCTAGCTAGTTAGTCAGTCAGTCAGTCAGTAAGCTAGCTAGCTAGTTAGTTAGTCAGTCAGTAAGCTAGCTAGTTAGTCAGTCAGTAAGCTAGCTAGTTAGTCGGTCAGTCAGTCGGCTGGCTAGTTAGTCGGTCAGTCAGTCGGCTGGCTAGTTAGTCGGTCAGTCAGCTAGCTAGTTAGTCGGTCAGTCAGTCAGTCAGTCAGTCAGCTAGCTAGTTAGTCAGTCAGTCAGCTAGCTAGTTAGTCAGTCAGTCAGCTAGCTAGTTAGTCAATTAGTCAGTCAGTAAGCTAGCTAGTTAGTCAGTCAGCTACGTAGTTATTCAGGTCAGTCAGTGGTTTGTTAGAGAGCTATTTAGTTGGCCAGTCAGTAAGCTAGCTAGTTAGTCAGTCAGTCAGCTAGCTAGTTAGTCAGTTAGTAAGCAGTCAGTCAGTCAGTCAGTAAGCTAGCTAGTTAGTCAGTCAGTCAGCTAGCTAGTTAGTCAGTCAGTCGGCTAGCTAGTCAGTTAGTAAGCAGTCAGTCAGTGAGTCAGTAACCTAGCTAGTTAGTCAGTCAGTCGGCTAGCTATTTAGTCAGTCAGTCAGTCAGCTAGCTAGTTAGTTAGTCAGTCAGCTAGTTAGTCAATTATTCAGTCAGTAAGCTAGCTAGTTATTCAGGTCAGTCAGTGGTTTGTTAGAGAGCTATTTAGTCAGTCAGTCAGTCAGTCAGTTAGCTAACTAGTTAGAGGGCATTAACTACTTAGTCAGTCGGTCAGTTAACTAGTCAGTTAGATAGCGTTAGAGCTACTTACTTAGTCAGGTCAGTCAGCAGTTTGTTAGAGAGCTATTTAGTTGGCCAGTCAGTCAGCTAGTTAGTTAGTTAGTCAGTTAGTTAGTTAGTTCCAGCACATGTACTTCAGTCAGATCAATAAATCATTATCATTCAGTCCAAATGTCACTGGTGGAGCGTTACACACTAATCGGTTGCCAATAATAAATATATATTTTAATTAAAGCAACATTATCATTAAATTCAGATGAAAATTGTGAATATAAACTAAATCAGAACATGTTTATTCTGCCTGTCCATGTTTGCTATCTATCGGTACCAAACACACTACTGTCGCCAAAACAGCTAACACTTATCACCTAATGTACGATTTTGTAATCAAATAAAATAAATATCATCGAAGTAAAATAATATTTCACCTTTACTGACGTGGTCTCCGTTTTAGTCCAACCGACTCGCTTCCATTATTATGTTTTTCCGCCACATCCATATTCAGACAACTTCCATCGTTGTCCCGCCTCCAGACCTCTTTCTGATTGGACAACAATCCTAGTATCCAATAGCATAAGAGAAAGCCAGTGCGATTGACGGATTAGCCAATCGTAGTTTACGAAAGGCGGGACTTGTTTCGAATACCGGCGTGGACCGAACCAAAGCGTCGTCACTGGGGCCATTCTAAAGCGGGACACCGAGTCTCTGAAGTTTTCGTGTGTTTTAAAACACAATATATTTTCTTTTTGTACAGGGCTCTATCTATCTATCTATCTATCTATCTATCTAGGGTATAGCACCTTTTTTTTTGCCGCAGTGACGCGGTTATCTGAGAGTCGCGTTTTGATTACGTAACTACGCAAGGAGGCGGAGACAGTACGTTTGAAGCGAGCGCGCGACACGGAAGACAAAACAGAAACACGAAATGATGAATCGATTCGAATAAAGTCGGTTTTTTGGATCATTAAAGTCAATCTCGGGGTAAGAGACATTATTATAAAGATAACATGTGTCGGAGTGTCGATCATAATTATCACGTAATGTGTTTTTATCTGAGTTCTGATCAGAGACCGAGGTGTGTGTATTTATATGTTGTGTGTATATATATGTGTGTGTGTGTGTGTGTGTCTGTGTCTGTGTGTATAATACTGTCACGATCAAAAGTTTAAGACCACTTGAAAAATGGCAGAAAATCATATTTTGCATGGTTGGATCTTAACAAGGTTCCAAGTAGAGCTTCAACATGCAACAAGAAGAAATGGGAGT
>JAQQZT010000016.1:21514990-21524990 GCA_030068275.1 Clarias platycephalus
ATGGATTAATTAATTGGATGAATGGATTAATTCATAAGTGGGATGGATGGAATAATACTTTGGATGGATGGATTAATAAGTTGGATGAATGGATTAATAATTAGGTAGATAAATGAACTGGATGGATGGATGAATAAATCAGTTGATAGATGGACATGTTGGTTTATGGATGGATGGATGAATAAGTTGATGGATGGATGTACAGCTGATGGACAGATCCTCAGTAATAATGAAATTAAGTAAACGTGGTATTATTATGGTCTGTCCTGTACGCTACACTACGGAGAGATTTTAAACAGTTTAACCAAAGTAATAATTTTACCCAGAATTCCACAACGTGTGAAGCGCTATTCATAACCAATGTATAGTGAACGGCGTGAACCAGTTGACCCCGAACTGACCTGTGTTACTCACCGCGTGTGTGTAACATCTCCACTCTCACTTCCTCTTTAACCAGACGCAGTCCTTCATACACGGTTTTATTTTCCACTGATTCATTCAGAGACACTTTTTCCACTTTTCCTCTCTCTCTCTCTCTCTCTTCCTCTGCACACGTCTCTCTTTGTCGCTCCTCCAGAGAGTATGAGAGTCTGAGAGGGAGCCTGCGGAGCTCCAACGAGACGTGTGAGAAGCTCAAGAGGGAGCTCTTCTCCTCTAATAACAAGGTACGTCTCTCCCTCTTCTCGACTCGGCTCTTACAGAACGTCTCGTTATGAATGGAAAACTGTAATGGTAGATTACACGTGTGTGTGTGTGTGTGTAGTTGCAGAAAGCTACACTAGAGATGAACCGAGCGAAGGATGATATGAAGGCACTTCAGAACGACCTCACCAACTCAGATAAAGAGATCACGGTGACACACACACACACACACACACTGTTAATCCAGGACTATAATACATTCACATAATGTCCTATATAACGTTATGTTACATTATGTTCTGATGTGTGTGTGTGTGTAGAGTCTGAAGAAGAAAGTGGAGATCCTACAGAAGACCCTGAGCACTCCCACACGCACCAACGAGGCCATCAGCCGTCTCGTGTTCGAGAGGTTCGCTCTGACGTTTCTCACACACACACACACTTACATTAATCCCACCCCGAGTGTCCGTCTCACCCGTGTCTGTGGTCGTGTCTCAGCCCCGCCCCCGTCGAGCTCAAGTGCCCGCGCCTGCACCGGCCCTCGGGCAGCCAGGACATCGACCTCAACATGACCTTTGACATCACCACACCCGAGCAGGTGGAGAAGAAACCGGCAGCCAACCCCTCCAAGAAGATGCTCCTCGACCCGGCAACGTGAGCGTCTCATCTCCGTGTCTCTTTTATAGCGAACGTTATTCCTGCTTTAAAGCGGCGCTGAGAGTAATGCTGATGTTCACCTGTCGCTCTGTAGGACGTCGTCGAAGCCCTGCGAGAACACGTTCAGGGGGAAGATCTCGCACCACCACAAAGACGACGAGGAGCCCGTGTTCAGGAACTCGCTGCTGTTCAGGAAGAAGATGTTCGGCAGCATGCTCGACCCGCAGAGCAAATCTGGAGCTGTAAGACCCACACACACACACACACACACACACACACACACACACACACACACATGCAGACTCGTTACTTGTGTTTGTACAGTAATATTTTACTGTGTGTGTTTTAGGTCAGGACAGGCTATGACGGACTCGGGGGACGGACCAAATTCATCCATCCTGTATCCTTTAGTGGTGTCGTGGTTAGCGGTGTCGCCTCGCGCCTCCAGGGTCCGGGTTCAATTCCTGCCCAAGTTCAATTCTGTGTGTGTGCATGTTCTCCCTGTGATTGACGGGGTTCCTCTGTGTACTCTGGTTTCCTTCCACAGTCCAAAGACATGCAGGTTAGGCTAATTGGCGTTGCCAGATTACCCGTAGTGTGTGAATGCGTGCGAGTGTGAATGCGTGCGAGTGTGAATGCGTGCGAGTGTGAATGCGTGCGAGTGTGAATGCGTGCGAGTGTGAATGTTTAATTTCTGAAATGTTTAGGAAGAGTTAAAGTGAACTCGTGTGTAACGACCTCAGCGATGCGTTCCTTGACCCGTGTGCGTCAGTCTCCGCTGGCTGAGATCCGGCCGCTCGTCATGAGGGCAAAGCGGAAGAAAGTGTCGAGGCCTGCGCCGAACAAACTCGCCCCCAGCCTGACCACGCTGGACGGCTTCCTGGAGTGACCTCTGACCCCACGGAGAGAGAGAGACTCAACATCTGACATTTCATGTGGACTGACGAGAGCGTGCTGGAGTTTTATTTTAAACGGGTTATATTTATTTTTCTTTTTTTTTCTTTTTTATAATTGTGTAGATTTCCTGTCAGGTCTTTTATCTGTGGATTTTTTTTTGTTGTTATTTTACTCTCTCGAATGTGTTTACATTTTCGAATCATAGTTAATCCAGCTATAGAGTGAGACTTAATAAAACTATAGTTTACTTGTTTTCTATGCTCTGTTTTAATCGCCTTCATGATTTCTTGGTGCATCATATAATATTATATATAAAATGTGTGTGTGGTGGAGTAAATAAGGACATGGGGTACTTGACAATGCTGCAGCAGTTGAAAAGGGGGGCCTTCATCAAGGGTGGTGCCACAAAATGTCTAGCGCCGCCCGCGTGCGTCTTCACCCTCTTCTACTTTCAGCTCCGTTCTTGCACTTCCCAGTGTTGGCCAGCAGATGGCGCTGAGAGCCTGTTGGGTTCTCACTGACATGGGCATGCCAGAGAATTGATTCATGGTTTCCTGTGTGTGTGTGTAAGAAATTCCCTGCTAGAAGATACGCATAGGGATGATTCAATTTGATTTCGCGAAGCGTTTACGATGATTCAGCACGTTATCAATTATTTCATAATTCCAGAATTATTTCCGACATTCCTCCTCGACTTGGTGAGGAAACAGAAGAAGGAGGGAAAAAAAGTCCAGGGAGACGAATTCTCTGAAGCAACTGTAGGTCAGATATGACCAGGTTGTTCCATGCTCATCACCGCGTTTAGGAAATCTGTCTGGAAATTTCGAACTCGGATGAACCTTGAACATGTAACTTCTGTATGTTTATTTCTCATGCTGTGTGTACGAGGCGATCACTTAAATCTAATTGCAATTAAAAACTATACCACTTGATGTATTTTTATGAGATTTTACTGGTTATTTACCAAAAAAAAAGTTCCCCAGTTTACCTGACGTCATCTGATCTTATATATTACAATCTAAAGATTTCAGAAAACACTTTCGCCCGTTAGCAGGTAAAGAAGATCAATCACCGAGTCGTTTGATGTCGGATCAATAGGAGTTGGTTCATCTTACACCTCAACTTCCTTGTTAATCGATAAATGGGCGGAGCTTACTGGCCATCTCGTCTGGCTGTTGGTTGTAACACCTACTTACCCTTCTCAGCTACCACATGCTAGCTAGCTTGTCTTTAGCTTAGCCGAATCGCTACGCTGGCTAATGTTAATTGCCTTGCACCTCCAAGGTCCGGGTTCGATTCCCGTCTCTGTGTGCATGGAGTTTGCATGTTCTCCCTGTGCTTGGTGGGTTTCCTCCGGGTACTCCGGTTTTCTCCCACAGTCCAAACACATGCAGGTTAGGCTAATTGGCTTTCCTAAAATTGCCTGTAGTGTGTGAATGGGTATGTGAGTGTGTGTATGTGTGTGTGCCCTGTAATGGATTGGCGCTCCAGCGTGTACTCCGCCTCGTGCCCTAAGTCTCCTGGGAGAGGCTCCAGGCCCCCCCGACCCTGAATACAGAATAAAGCGGTATAGACGGTGAGTAAGTAAGTGAGGGTCTACTGGGGTTGACTCACTTTTGGAGGCAAAAATGGAGGCACTTTGAAGGCAGGTTGAAATTCGAGTAACTGCACAATTTGTCATTTCTGGATTGGCTTCATTTTTCAGAACCTGGCTCTTGGTTTTAGTAGCACCTGTTTTGTTTTTTCCATGTTACATTTGGTACATAAACCCCAGACGGCAGAATTAGGCTTAAGTATGATACAAGACATTGAACATACGCCTTATGCTTTTGTTTAAAATCCACAGAATATTCAGGAGATCAGTCACAGGAAATCTACTTTTCATGAAAAGTCTCAAAGATCTGAGGTGCTTTACTTCTTTCACTCATCAGTACAGCCTGGCCTTTGAGGTGTGTAAACTCTCGGCCACTGTTCAGTATGTTTCTTCATTTATCTTGGTTTGGCGGGGGGTGGGGGGGGGGTTGGGGGTTCAACTGGTACTGATGAGTTTTGCAGGGTGGGATGTCTCGTAAATGTTCTGTGTGCTGAAGAAAGAAATTACCAAATGTCTTTAGTCAAACCAGACAGAGATGAGAGTGAATCATGTGTGAATCAGACCTCTCAGGTGATGTAGAACACACTGTACACCAGGCTGCTTCCACCTGAATCTTTAAAAAAAAAAAAATTTCATTGTGAGCAATGAATGTGAACTAGTTCATGGTAATGTTTGTGAACTGAACCTTGAGCTGGAAATGTGAACTCCGACAATACTGTACACTGTCACGTCCGTGCACACACGCCGATTTTCTTTGTTGCCTTTTATTTGTTGGTTTGGTGACGTTTCAGGAGGAGTGATGATTGGTTAGTGTGAATGCGGTCATATTATTCCACTAGTTTTGACGTGTATCTTTGTTACTTATGACACACAGTCCAGTGATCTTTGTCTCTTGTATTTTATTTTCCAGCATCAAAGATTTAACACTTCGTACAGTCGTCTTGAGTAAATCCACTGTGGTTACAACACCAGTTGCTGTATCAAATAGTTTTAGTGGTAGATTACGGTCAACAGCTTGTTTCTCCTCAATTCCGCATCTTAAACTGACCTTTTTTCCATGCAATAGTCATACAAATGTGTAATAGTGGAGTGACATCACAGGCCAACTTACGATTGTCAAAATGGATGCTTGAATAACAAATTCAAAGCTTATGGCTTATCTAATGAACTTAATGCTTAATGCTTACCTAATGAATAGAATAAGATGGAATAAAACAAAACAAATAAACACAACAACAAATTCACAGCAAATGCAATATGGCTCTTACAGTTAGGGTAGAGAACATTAAGCCAATCAGAGACAGAGTAGAGCGGGACATACCTTTCTCTTGGAAAACTGGGGAAAATATCCTTTGCCATTGTGTGACACACACCAAAATATGTCCTCTCATGGAATATTTTGAAGCGAACTATCCAAACAACCGGGCGATGCTACATCAGTGCCACGTTACAATGTGCAAATACTATCAATTCTTTCTAGTGTGAACTAAATAATCAAGTGTAGTCTTCCACGTCACTGTTTTTAACAGAGGGGGTTTTCCCTTTGCTGAACGGCCACTTTAAAAAAAACATTTGGGACGACATCCAGCATGTACCCCAGCGAGTACCCCAGCGTGTACCCCAGCGAGTACCCCAGCGTGTACCCCAGCGTGTACCCCAGCGAGTACCCCAGCGAGTACCCCAGCGAGTACCCCAGCGTGTACCCCAGCGAGTACCCCAGCGTGTACCCTGAGCTCACTGGGAAAGGTTCCTGCCATCCCTCAATTTCTATATCCTGTGGTTGTGGCAAAGATGTAACTCTTGTTGTCCAGGAAAGGCTTCAGTTTGTTGGGGAGAATAAAGACTGGACTTTGGAGCGATGGAAAAAGGTCATGTGACCTGATGAGTCCAGACTGAGCCTATTCCAGAGTGATGGGCGTGTCAGGGTAAGAAGGGAAGCGCATGAAGCGATGCTCCATCATGCATAGTGTCCACTGTACAAGCCTCTGGAGACAGTGTTATGATCTGGAGTTGATCAGTTACTCAAGTCGAGACTCAGCAACGTTATGGGGCAATAAAATGAAGTCAGCTGACGAGCTGAATGTACTGAATCATCAGGTTTTTCCATGAATGTTTTTTTTCTTCCCTGATGGCACGGCACATTTTCCAAGATGACGATGCCAGGATTCATCAGACTCGAATTGTGAAAGTCTGCTTCAGGAAGGATGAGACATCGTTGCCACACATGGATTGGCCCCCACAGAGACCCCAGACCGTTACCCCATTGAGAATTAATGCGACTCAGGATGGAAATAAATGTTCTGATGTTGATCGTCTACATAAACTTCGATAAACTTCTCGAAACGATGCCAGGGTCGTAATCAAAGCGCGTTGCCTTTTTCATCGGCCAAGGAGTGTAGATCAAAATAAAACCTATTTTTTTCGTACATGGATGAAACTAATTCTGAAAGTAAACAAACACACCTCATAGCCTCGATAAATGTTTTTCACGTTGCATTATTCTCTCTCATTAAGCTGCGTCTCTGTACAGTATTGTTCCCAATCCCACGTTCTCTTTAAAAGCTTGTATCATCATCTAAAAATCACACACACACACACACATTTCTAACCATTAATGAGGTTCTGTAATGGCTGTACACACAGCTGTCCTCCACACACACACACACACACACTTACACACACATCATTAATTATGTTCGGTGTGGCCGTCTCATTCAGGAAGCTCTTAGAGAGAAAAGAGAGAGACAGAGTGCTTCTTTTGTCCCCCCAGAGACATTACAAGGTGAAAGAAGAAGAAGTAGAAGAAGAAGCATTAAATTACAGAAATACTTTTTAGAAGAGAGCTGTTGGCTTCTCCATTCTGATTGGTGGATAATTGTCAGAGCTTTATTTAATGAGATTTAATTATAATTAATGTTATGAGAGAGAGGACTAAGTGGGAACTTGTTGCACAGAGAATTAACTGTAAGAATACAATTGAACAGAGACGATGTCGGTGCTCACGGGAGACGAACATGCCGGGAGCCGGAGCTAATGCCACTTCCTGCTCTCACATCTGGCTCTGGTTGCTGGTCCGTGGCTCTGGTCTGTGTAAAAAGCAGATGGGCGAGTGTTTACTCTCAGGCCGTGGGGAAATGGCGGCGCGCTGGGACGGAGCCAGGAGAGCATGCGAACCGTGCAGAAGAGGAGGAGGAGGAGGAGGACGAGGGGCTTTCATTAGACCCGCGGCGGGGGTGGGGGGTGCAGTGGGGGTGTGGGTGGCCCGCCGGAAATCCATGTCAGTGGGAACAATGGGGTCTGACTTCCTGGTTTTTCAGTGGAGGTGGCAGTGGATGCTGAAGCTGTTCGTACCATCGTCGTGCAGTGAATCAGCATCATGAGTGCGATGCCTGAGGACGCCTCCAGGGGGCAGCATGGGGAGTTTACGGCTCAGGATATCACACACACACGTGGTCGGATCAAACCCTGACAGCAGTGTGGTCCTCCTAGGAACCTCTGAAATTTATATCACGTGTGTAAGAACGTATGTTAAGATGAAGAGAATTTTTTTTTAATAAAGCCACTATAGCAAATACAATGTGTTGTATAATCAGTAAACATTGAAATAATTGAACACAGACGAGACTGATCCTGTGGACACGCCCGTCTTTGGCACATGCTAATAAAAATTAATGAGTATGCAAATGCAGTGGTCATGTGACAAGGTGCCAAAACAAACAAGACGTCTGAAACCCAAACCCAAAGTGAAGATTTTTCTTGACAGATTCCATAAAAATCTTGTGTCGTATTTTGCGAGTCGGCTCTGTGTCTCCGCCATGATGGTTGTCATGTGATCTCGGGTCATGTGATCTCAGTGCCACGGAAAAGAGGTTGGGCCTAATTAGCATACTAAATGTACAGGTTACAGGAAAAAAAATGTAAAAATATTTTTTTATAGTTAGATGTGCAAGGCCAAGATGATAACGGTATCACTCGTCATTTTTCTAATAAATTTCTTATTTATTGTGGATTTGTACAGTCTGGATCAACCTTTTATTGTCACTTTTATCACTTTAAATCTTGTTTTAAATGGATTTGTTTTTCTACAGACAAAAGAGAAGCAGAAACTCATGGCTAAGACTCGCATCTAAAGACTAAGAAATTAACAACAGAGAAAAAAAAAAATTCCAGAAAGACAGAAAACACAGCAAACACACACACACACACACACACACACACACACACACACACACACACACACACAGTGAGTTAAATGATTAAAAGCTCCGCGTTTTAACAACAACAAAACTTTCGCTCGATCAGCAAAATCCCCCGAGCTTCACTCCTCAGAGCAGCCTCCCCGCCTCCTGATTTATCTCCATCCCCTCAAGGTCGTTTCCAGGCCGCTCCGATGCTCACTTCCTGCCTCCAGATTTATTTTTAACAAGAGAAGAGAGTGAAATGTGTTTCGCTCGGGCACATCCAAACAGGAAGGAGCGCGCGCTGAATAATAATCTGGCTTTAAAATCTGCAACCAACACGCCAAAAAGGCTTCAATGTGTGTGTGTGTGTGTGTGTGTGTGTGTGTGTGTGTGTGGTTTGGCCTACATGCAGTGCATTTCTGCAGAGCAGCTGCTCACATTAGACTTGTGTGTGCGAGTCTTACTGGCCCGGGTTCTGCTCTCTGCACTCGGTTAACCGGGAGCCGAGCCAGTTTCAGGGTTTGCTCAGAGAAGAAGGAGAGAAAAAAAGAAACGCTCTCTTAATCTCCAAAACATTTCCGTGTTTATACAGTTTCAGAAAGGTTTAAAGAGTGTTTGTCTGTTAAAAAGGGGAAACACCAAGAGAACCAGGAACCTACAGTAGCAGTTAGGAGTTTATAAACATGAATTTCATCACAAACTATGACTTTTGGGGATTTCTTTTGAACTTAGACTCTTGTTTTACATCATTAATAGAAGGAAACGTCAAGAATCTGGAGCGCAAGTTTGTTGTAATGAAGTGAGTTTCCCTTAGCAGGTTTAGCAGACCGTGGTGTCTCCACAAGCCTGCTTTATCCATTCCACATGCAGCTTTAACGTCTGTTCCTGGACATTGTCCTGTTGGAACAGTTAGGAACGGTTTTCACATTATGGCCCTGGGAACGTTTGACCCCACTTGACCTCAAAGTCTAGTTCATTCACTTCGTTCTGCACTTGGGAATCGTGCCCAAGTCCACTTTAAGAGGACTGGAGAAACGGATTGAATTGAAGAGCCAAACGTACCTGAGAAAGGAAGTAGATTGCTGTTTAGACGAGACATCATCAGTGCTGTTGGTCTTCTCTGAAATCTCTGTGTGCAGATAGCATGTATGAACCAATCTCTTCCACAGCCATAGCGGATACAGTTTCCTTTTCGAGGCGTTACCATCAGTCCTGTGTCATTCCAACAGTAAATCATCCTGAGACCATTCATGAATAAGGAGATGCTTCTCAGCCAATGGAGTGCACTAACTCACGATTTTGTCTGAGAACACAGCCATGAAGAAAGAACATCCTCTGAGAGCAACTTCTCCAAACCATCCAAGAAGAGTTTGGTGATGTTCATTGTTGAAAGAAAGCCAAAAGAAGTCCTGTTTGCAGTTTGTGACAAGCCACGTAGAACTGCAAACTTCTTACGACTTTCTTCCAACTATGGCTTTCTTCTTGCCGCTCTTCCATAAAGGCCAAATTTGTGGAGGTCTCAACTAACAGATTCTCCCCAGGATCTCTGCGGCTCCTCCAGAACTTTATCGCTGACCTGTCTGGTTTGTTCCTTGGGCATCATGATGCTGTTTCTTCACTAATGTTCTTTAACAAACCTCTGAGGGCTTCACAGACCAGCTGTATTTATACTGAGATTAAATCACACACAGTTGGACTCTGTTTACTAATTAGGTGACTTCTGGTCATCAGTTCCACTGGATGTTAGTTTAAGGGGGATCAGAGACAAATGCATGCCACACTTTTTAGATTTTTATTTGTAAAAAAAAAAAAAAAAGTTTTTTAAAAACATTTATCATTTTCCTTCCACTTTACAATGATGTGCCACTTTGTGTTGGTCTGTCACATAAAATCCCAATAAAATACTTTTATGTTTGTGTTTGTAACGTGACAGAGTGTGGAAAAGTTCAAGGGGTGTGAATACTTTTGCAAGGCACTGTATATATTGTATATTCTAAACGTTTATAACCTATATGTAACCTCTCTGGTC
>JAQQZT010000016.1:21544505-21556636 GCA_030068275.1 Clarias platycephalus
TATAAAACATGAAGGTTGCGAGAAAAAAAAAAAAGAGATGAGGATAAACTTCATCAAATTATCAGTACCGGGATAAAGCCGGATCAGTACGAGTGTGTTCTTACCCACCAGCTGTTTGTTTGTTTGTTTGTTTATTTGTTTGTTAAAGTGATCGCATCCTATTTTAAAATTTACTTCCATTTACTTTAATTCTTTGGTAAAAGTGTGTGTGTAAGAGCCTCCGCTTCATCACCGTCACACTGCAGCTCTCTGTGTTTTAGATTATAATCATAAATAATCTTAAACTCTATTGTGTACAGCATGACAAAGAATCTTCTGTATGTACAATGTGTGTGTGTGTGTGTGTGTGTGTGTGTGTGTGTGTGTGTGTGTGTGGTTGGCTGTGTAGGGGCATGTTTCCCCCTAAGGAAGGATAGGATTATGCATTGTCTGACATTTCATTGGTCCCTACAAGGAGAATAGTGGCATCGGTGTCTCAGTGGTCTCTCGGCTGCCATGCAGGAGGTCCGGGTTCGATTCCTAGCCAATGGCCAAATACCAGATGCCACATACCATCATAATACTTAATGCTTCTTATCTTTTTTTTTACTGTATTGAATACACATTTATATTTTTTTCAGATAAAAAGTAACACATTTGCTAAATACAGTTTCATGTTTACGTTTTAGTGTCTGTAACTTTTTTTTATTTAAATCTTTCAATGATCTGAACTGTCATTCGGATGAAACTCGGCCAATTTAGATTTTACATGAAAAGACATAAACCTGTTATTCCAAAATGCGGAATTGTTAAGATATTGCAACATGAATTTTACACAATTATTTTTTTTTTTTGCTTTTTAAGCTTTTTACCAAAAACCAAAAATTTTTTCAAGCCATATCTTTAATGTTACACTAATTTTAGTATCGATACTCATAAAGAATAATTGAATATTGAATAATTTGCATTTTAAATGATTATTGTTTGAAGTGAGACAGTATAACCCTGAAAAATGTCCATTTTTGGGGCCACATTTAAAATCATCTCTCCAAAACGTGAAACTTTAGGGACGTGAGATTGGTCACTTCCATGTTGCATAAACTTAAGATGTAACTTAAAAGTTAAAAATACTTAAAATAGCCAAAAATAGTTCTTTTCATGTAAACTTGTGTGTGTGTGTTTGCGTGAGAGTGTTTTAGCTGATCTTAAGACCCTATGGATGCTGATCCCCGTCCACCTTCTTCCCCTCTCTGTTTACCTCTGAGTCACGCGTCAGCCTGAGCGCTAACAGGGCTTCTGATGTAGCTTCTGTTCTTCTGATGAATCCATTTGCATTGGGAGGAAACCGAGACCGGAGCGTTCCCACAGCGGCCCGGAGAACCTGGGAAGCCGCGGCCGGCGGGTATTTTTCTGCGCGTGAGTCGAGTTTTACCGGTTCGTCTGCTGCAGAAGATTCACACGAGTCACCGAGGCCTGTAGCGCTGTGTCACTGTCACACACACACACGCACAGTCCGTTATACCAGTGGAGCAATCCCATGTGAAAATGATTACTCATTCACACACACACACACACACACACACACACACACACACACACACACACACACACACACACATTGTGTTATTGAAATGACTAAACAATTTATATTTAATAATGTTACATAACCCATCAATCACCCGAGAGAAATTTCCAGTAAAAGTGTAATAACCCGGAGCGCTCCCTGACTTTAAATCCATATCTAAAAATATACATCTGGCATGAGTAAGTGTTTATCGCCTCGAGTCTCTTATCTTCTTATTTACAATTTATAGTGTAAATGTGTGTAGCAACAACTTACTGTACACACCTGTTCATTCATAAATGAGACGTCTACGTAACATTTGGAGAAGGAGTCTCCAGCGTCAGCGCCGTTGAGAACCTGAGAACATTTCGCGATTCCTCATCATCACGACAAACTGTGGAGGTTTTTAAACGGTACTAATGTAATATGATAACAGGAACGTGTTTCGTAGAAATATTGTTGTGGTATAAGAGGAATAAAACACTTCAGGTGTTACGGTGGAAAATTATCCACTTTAAATCTTGTTTAGGTTTTACAGAAACGATCGTGTCTGATTTTAACCCTGGGATTAGCAAGACGAAATAAAATCGTAATCAGAAACTTAAAATTAAGCGTATTATTGGCACAGAGTAATGAGCTTGTTTACACTAATTAATATGTTTAAAAATAAATTCTACAACACAATTAAATGTGTGTGTGTGTGTGTGTGAATGATTCAGGGTTAAGATGGCCACCCACTAATGGCTGCATTTCCAGGAAAACCGGCCAAAGAATCCGTTAAACCTGATCTGCAGAGACTCGTCCTTACTGTCGCTTTTTTTCATTATGATCTAATTAAAGGATCAGCTGAGAAGTTGATTACATCGGCTTTCTTCAAACAGTTCAATTATCTTGTTAAGAGGCTTGTTTATTAGAGCATTAATTACAATATAGAGATGTGCAGACTTTAATAATCAGCGCATCATTCAGCAGCGGACGGACCCGGATATACAGCGGCGGCGGCGAACGCTATTGTCCAGTCCAGTCCAGGGGTCGGCAACTTTAAACACTCAGAGAGCCACGTGCACCTGTTTGCATTAACTATTGACAATGGAAGAAACCAAATGAATTTCACAACCACACAGAGACTACACACTCACTCAGTCATCGTCTATAACACTTTATCCTGTATTCAGGGTCGCAGGGGACCTGGAGCCCATCGCAGGAGGTGGGGGTACACGATCCAATCCATCGCAGGGTATACACACACAGAAAGACACTCACTACAGGGAATTTGGGAACGCCAATTAGCATAATCTGCATGTCTTCGGACCGTGAGAGGAAACTGGAGGAAACCCACCAAGCGAGAACAAAGAGAACATGCAAACTGCATGCACACAGAGACGGGTATCGATCCCGGACCCTGGAGGTCAGAATGGCGTTCCGGATCGTTCCGCACATTTTAACCTTCACCATAAACCAGCTGGGTTCTGGATTCTGATTGGCCAGCAGCTCTGACAGTACTGTACCTGTCGTATCTACGGATGTGCTGGTTCTAATCGTTTCTTTAGCAACATCTCTTTCAGACGGACGCGTACGTTGTACAGTGGATACTCTGCATAAACGATTTAAATGACATGCAGTATATAATCATTAATTACATGCGGCGGTATTTTCCTCATAGACGCATTTAATAAACCTTTATGGAAGGAGTCTCCAGTGTCGGTCGTGTAAAAAGACTGTTTACTGCAACCTGAAAGTCTGCGCTTCACGGTTGACTAAAAACAATCCATGCTGATAAGGAAACACTTTTTGATACAGGAACAAAAATCTTTCAGCAACGTTAAATAGATTAAAATAACAACAGGCGGATCTTTCAGAAACATAAAAAAAATAATAAAAACATGAGATGGTGTGAGTTGTTTGTGTGCACGGTGGTGTTTGGTGAATTAACAGCGATTTCTGCCGTGACTCATCCTCAAGACACTAATAGAGCTGTGTACTAGTGTTTGTCATGTTGTGTCTCAGGTGTGACGGCTCATCGTGCACGCGGGTCGCTAAACCAGTTTTTGGTTTTTCCGTTGAGAAGCTCGATCCGCGGTCGATCCGACGGATTTTTAGATCAGGACGAGTGAGATGTGTGAGGCGTCTCCGCCTGCAAGTCAGGTTTAATCAGTTTACTGGAGCGTTTTTTAAAATCAAAACATGTTAGTCATCTCTGCTTCTGCTTTCTGCTGTTGGTCAAGATGGAGAGACGGATATAGAGACAAGTGTCCTTTTGCAAAATAACCAAGAGTCTAAGAGACAATCTGGGAATCTCACAGTGACGCGTTTTGTCTTTTGCGCTCCACTCCCAGCTAGCTGACGGGTTAACCGCGCATTAATGCAGCAGCCTGTGACGCTAAGCAGATCTCCGCGACTAATAGCTCCCTAATAGCTAGCTAACGTAATCACTTACAGCAGCTCGAACTATCGTTTCTATGGCAACAGCTCGTTCACAGAGCAGACATTATAGCTTTAAAAATGATGAAGTAAACCCATGATCGTTAATCTGGACATTTTCTCTGCAGAGACGTGTGTATGGAAGGAGTCTCCAGTCAGAGGTGGAGCTGTATTGTGAAAGAGGACAGAGGAATTCACGACTCTTTTCCGTTTGTCGGTTTTTATTAGCCTGACTAGTATATTGCAACATGTGCTTACCTTTCACCTCAAAGATCCTGGAAACTAAATGAGATGAAATGAAACTAAATGAAAGCAAAACTACAGAACGATTCGTTCAACCTGTTACATCGACCATTTTCATTTTAACGAATTACACGAGTACCTGCAGGCCTTGTGGGCATCTGCGTGTGTGTGTGTGTACATGGTTTAATGTTTGACTCCATCAGCACCACTGGTTCACACTGTGTGTGTGTGTGTGTGTGTGTGTGTGTGTGTGTGTGTGTGTGTAATGTGCTAAGGCAGCTGTGTTTAAGCTAATAGCAGCTGGTGAAGAAGGAAAGGTGCTTTCTGAGTTTCCATCTGTCCCTCGCTCCCCCACAGCACAGCCAGGATAAACAAGAGGAGCAAATTATTACCCAGAGACACTCAGCTTGTAACACACACACACACACACACACACACACACACAGGCACACCACAGGATAAAGGACTGAAGATTAAAAACCTTAAAAACTAGAATAAAAATTTGCGCCATGGAGCAATACTCATGAATCACATGAACTCATCTCCTTTAAACTCATCGTGTTCAGAATGTCATGGAGACCGTACACCGGTTTGTTTATTTTTCGGATTTGTGTTACAGGGACATAAACATCCACATAAATGGATTTCAACATCCGTTAAACTACAGTCAGTGTCAGAAGTCATGAATCGCATCATTAATCATCTCAATATCATCACTTATTCTTCCGCCGCCATAGTGGTGGATGCATACAGTGAGAGACAGAGCGAACTGTAATGAGGGACAGCTAGAGAGGATGTGTGTGTGTGTGTGTGTGTGAGAGAGATTGAGAGAGAAACAGAACGGCTTTGTTGTGCTCCTCTAACAGACAATATTAGCCACACTGGAGTCATGCGCTTATTAACGCAGCCATATGACCCTTTCACAAGACCTCTCATCTCTCTCTGTGTCCTCTCTCTGTCTGTCTTTTCATTGCTTTCAGTCCATCCATTGCTCTCTCTCTCTCTCACTCTCTCTCTTTCACCAGGCTGCACAGGACCGAGTCTGTTACGTCGCCACGGGAATAAAGATGTGCTCTCATTAGGGAACTGTAATGAATACGCTCTGTAATGAAACAAACTTAACATCATTAATATAAATGACTTCCTGTCCTCAGAGTTACAAATGTCCCTTTTCTAGAATGTATCAGCATATTATCACTATGTCATCTGTCCATCCTTGACGCTGGGTGTAATATTAATACAGTGGAACCTCAGTACACAAACATAATTAATTCCTAAGTTCTGTGCGGAAGTATGCCGTATTGTTCTCAAGGCCAGTGGACACTTGCATGGTTCCCAAATGCGGAATGCCTGGGTCCCACTGATCAAAATGACCAGACTTTGGGATCAAGAGTTCTCAGGAAATGATCCCGGGACCATAATGTGAAATGGTCCTCAGACACAAGAGTATTTTAAACTGCACCTCTCTAGTTCTAGACTGTTTAGGATTTGCAGACATTTCCACAGATTCAAAACTATACAACTGACTGCCATTGTCAAAGTCTACAATCAAGTAGACAAAGTAGACGAATGTATATGGTAGCTCTATAGATGGTTAACCTCAAGAAGCAAACCACTGGGAACACTCATAAACAAAAGGCCAGATTCAGATGAAAGATTAAGGGTATGGAGAAGGAAAGGAAGGGCTTGTGATCCAGAGCACACCACACCATCTGTCAAACATAGTGGAGACAGAGTTCTTGCATGGGGACATGTACGGCTGCCCCGGGTCGCTGGTGTTTACTGACAGAAGTAGCAGCATGACATCTGTAGTGTGTACAGCTCTAATTTCTGCTCAGATTCAGTCAAAGGCTGCACAGTGCTTCACAGTACAGACACAAAATGCAGTGCAAAAGCAGCCCAAGGCGAATAAATGGAACCTTCTTAAAGAGCCCGGTCAGTCAACTGACCTCAACACAAATCAGCAGGCCTTAACATACTGAACATAAACTGAAAGTAGAAAGACAAACAAATGAGGATCAACTGAAGACAGACTCTAATGGTGTCCCACAAGGCTTAGTACTTGGTCCGGTTTTGTTTTATTTCTATGCTTGATCTTTTCATACCACTGTTATGCAGATGACACTCAACTCAAATCTTTCGCCTCCCTCCATCAAACACTCATGATTCTGTTCAGCATGTCTGGCAGACATTGCAGCTTGGATGTAAGCTCATCAGCTGAAACCGATTCTCAGCAAATCTGAACTGATGTTTATTCCAGGTGATCTTAAGACCTCCCTGGACAACTCTATGATAGATCAGTCCCTTGTTATTTCGTGACTGGACTACTACTCAACCTCTGCCTGTTGATCCAGAATGCAGCTGCATGACTTGTTTTCAGTCTTCCCAGCTCTCCCACACCACCCGACTTCTCGTCTCCCTCCGTTGGCTTCATGTAGCTGCCTGCATCAGATTTAAAACACTGATGCTTGCCTACAAAGCCAGAAATGGGCCAGCACCCAACTACCTCAAAGCACTTATCTCAACCCGCACTGCAGCACAGTGCAGGCAACACTGCTCATGGAAGGCATGCATCAACAATCTTATCTCTTCTGGCACACATAGTAGGTGTTGGAACGAAGTTTCTATAGATGTCTGAACAGCTGCATCAACCTTCACAAGTCGTCTAAAGATGTACATTTTTCTTCGGCACTTAGATTAAAAATAAACCTCGTGATCTAGTATACGGATATTTTTAATGATGGAGACGTCAGAGCACATATGTAAGACGCTCTGGATAAAGACGTCTGCCAAATGCTGCAAGTGTAAATGTTAAAAAATATTCTATAATTTCTAAACCCCTGATGCAAAAATTTTGTTCACTTTAAAGACACTGTGGTTGAGTTCAGGGATCAAAACACCAAAACAGTGTCCTTGTTCAAATACTTTTGGACCAGGCTGCAGCGTGTAGATGACAGCGTAATTCAGCTTTGTCTTCATATAACCGCAAACGTTTATTCAGGTTCTATTCAAATCCAAGTGAATTCAGTTTTTCATGTCTTTCGCTGCAAGGCCGAATTCCTTTCTCAGAAAGTCAAGCGCTGCATGAAGGACCCCGCTGAAGACCTCACATCACATTCACACACTCATCTCATGACAGTCATGTTTCTCTCTCACACTCACACTCACACTCTCTCTCTAGCACCCTCTCAGTGTGTGTATGTACACTTCTTTCACTGTCTTCACCCTCTCTGGTGTTCATTCAGCATGGAACATTGCGGCACTGTCCCCGTTCCTCATGCAGAGTCGAGGCGCAGTGACGTCTCCTCGTGGCTGCCCCGGGGTCACACGCTGACCCCCAGCGACCCCTCGCTTCCTGCTCCTGAGAGACGGCCATTGTGTGTGCAGTCACAGCGGAGTGTCACGCTGAGGCTGACATCATGGCTGAAGCAGGACCACCGGTTCCCTCTCGGCCGTCTCGGCACACATAAACACTCTCACGGCACCGCTATGTGTGTGTGTGTGTGTGTGTGTGTGTTATCTATGTGGGTTAGTGTCCAACTGAAACCATGCCAGCCTCCACTTCTGCACCACTTCCTGTGTCTCAGGCATTAGAGGCAAACACACACACACACACACACACACACACACTCGATAACCCCCCTTCCTGACCTACATGTCCTTGACTAAATGTAAACCTCCCTTTTTAAGCATTTTGAACTGCTGAACCGAGTTAAGAACACTGGGGTTTCTGTCCTCTTCGTGTTTATCAGCTCTGAGAGATTAAAATACTTTTAAATGCAATTTAAACTGATTTCAGTTTTCCCTGAAACTTTTAGAATGAAGTGATCCTGGATCCTGGTTTGGACCATGGACAGGCTGTGTATCACAGTATCTTAGTCCTCATGGTCTGGAGTGAGTTATTCCTCTTATACGGCAGCAATTTCCCAACGATTAACAACAGTGTTTGATTTATTAAAGAACGACAAGCGTTTTAACAGTTTATAGTTAGATTTAACAAGAATTGCTAGAGAGACAAGTCCTGTTCTCACTTATGTTAAAGCAACGATCAACAGCTTTTCCTTCACCTCCAGCTCTCTCTCTCTCTCTCTCTCTATCTGACTTTTACAAAGTGCTGACACCTGAGACTCTTTCCAGGAATGTTAAACATCTCCTAACATCTCCATTTCCTTGAGAAGCTACAAGACATTTAGTTTATGGTGTCCATCCGCTGCTGTACGAGTCCCTGTGTGTGAGCTGAATGAACTATAAAACCACTCAGTATTAGAAATAAAAAACAAGTACTGTATTAGAAATAAGCACATTAAGAAAAATAAGAGGTGGGAGATACACCCCTCCTGACCAATCAGATTCATGGATTCAAATCAACACTGTACATCAGTACTGAGATAATCTGTGAAATTGATGTTAAAGTTAATGGCATTCCTGGATGTTAAATATCTATATAATAATAATAATAATAATAATAATAATTAAAGAACTCTTGTCTCTACCCTGGATGGTGTTGATAACCTCAAAGTTCCCTACGGCACAACCCGAGCGAGGTGTCAGGACCGGCTGCTGATAAACATCTGAATAATGCAGAGGGAACAAACAAGACACATTCCTTCATGTCTGTGCCATAAAACACACACACACACACACACACACACACAGTGAGTGTGTGTATGTGCATGGACAAGGTTTTTTGAATCGGGCATGGTGACGACTCACAGTCAGCACAAACACACACTCGAGCGCAAACAGCACCCGGGTCTCGTCTCAGGCCGAGGAGGAGTTTCCTGCACCTGCGGAAACAAAAAGAAAAAATATTTAGATCTTATTCTCTTACACTGATTTTATGTGTTTCTTTATTTTTTTTTTAATAACTTGATATTTATCCAAGTATGACATCATCTAATTATACATGCACACACGTTGCTCTTTAGAAGAAAAACTAAAAAATTCAAATTAAAACAACAACACAACCAGCTATAATGAAATAAAGTTTGTTCATCTACTTTTTAAAATATCCCTCTGAATAAGGCTCGTCGTAAACAGATGTGAAAGCGTGAGGGAGACCAGCTATAACCGCTGTGTACTTTATAGTTTATTTGTTTTGCAGCTCAGTGGAGTAATGATCTAACTAATGGACCTGTCGGTAAAGAAGAACAAGAAGAAGAGGAACTAAGAAAAAGGAGGAGGAGGAGGCGGATGAAGAAGAGGACAATATGAATGTAGGGAAGGAACTAAGGAGAAGAAAATTGAAAAGAAAAGAAGAATAAAAATAGAAGAACTAAAATGAAGAAGAATGAAGGAGAAGAGGAGCTAAGAAAATAAAACTCATAAAAAAGAACAGCACAAAGAATATAAAGAAGAATGAGATCTGAGTGTGATATTGTTTTCATCCTGCAGTTCCACAAACACCATTTATTATCAACAGATTATGATTACTTTCTTTATTTAACCAGTTATTTAGCCCCGCCCACACACATCCTTCCACGTCTGGAGGAACCGCGTCTGGTGGAGCTGGAGACTGATAGTTAGTGTAATTAACAGGAGGTGAAAGTGGTGTTAAGTAATTAGCGGTGCTCTGTAGCCAGAAGGTGAGGAGAATAAACCATGGAGGTGGTGGACAGTCGTGAGAAACTTTAGATTTACTTTATATTTCCATCTTATTCCACTTTATAATATCAGCTTCGTTAATTTCTGGGGTCAAAATAGAAAGCTAGTGCACTATGTAGGGTGTACAATTCCTTGAGGGATTTGGGATTCAGCCTTGTGTTAGAAGCTAGTTAGGTTTGTAGCTAAGCATTAGCCGTGAGCAGAACGACACGGGCGGTTCAGAGGCGATTCAGAACGACTTAGAAGTGATTAGTGCAGAGACGGCGTGTTGTTTAAGACGATAAGGTGTGTGTTGTTGCTGAAAGTGCTTCTGTGACTTAACCACTGTACAACACCTGGGACACGCCCAGTCATACATATAGTCAAACATCCCAGTGCTGTTACTGTCTGTTATCAGCACTCGTGGAATAACGCCTCTCGTCCAATCAGATTGCCCAGTTGGAACTAAACTGTTGTATAATAAAGATTATAATAAAGGTTTTATATTTATTTATTATTATAGATATTTTTAGTCTGTGTTTGTGTTTAGTCACATATCATTAACATATAGTCATGAGTTCAATCCCACTGTATGGCATTAACACGTGAGTGTGTATGCTTCAGCCAAGTAAAACGAAACACACACACACAGGAAGAAAGAAGGTTGTATGTAGCCTTAGCCAATGACTTTCCTGAGAGAGAAATTTGAAAGATACAGTTCCGGCTGAGGGGAAACCCCAGGCGCGGCCACACCCACGTTTATGATCCTGTGAAGCCGAGCTGGAACAGTAGCGGGAAGATCACGAGGATTAACGTACAGCAGAAACAAGATGGCACCTGTGCCGAGTAAAGAGCTGGCATGTCCGGGGGATTAGATGTATTTTCTCTTCACTGTTACTTATTTTAGTCTCTGAAAGTGAGTTTACTATTGAAGAATAGAGGTCCTGTGAAAGGTCACATGCTAAATACAGCCTCACGTCTGACACGTCTCCGAGTGGAAATCTCCGCTCCTCTTCCACTGATGCAGGCAAAGGTTCATCGGTCCCTCTGTAACACACTCGGTACTCCTGATTCCAGCTCATTCACAGTCATGTTGGAAACGGAATGCATGTCCGGGGAGGTCAGGGGTTTCAGGATCACACACACACACACACACACACACACTGAACACGCTAAATATAACACACTTAACATTCTGACCTTTAATGTGGAAAACTGAGTGCTGAATAAATGAAAGTAGATTAAACAGAGTTGAAACTGACCTCAGTGTGAGTTCATCTTTAATCACTTTAATTTACATGAAGAAGAAGAAAAGGAAAGAAGAACGGGAAGGAGAACTAACATAACAAATAAATAAAAGGAAGAGGGAAACTAAGAACAAATATAAAAATATTGAAGAAGAAGAAGAAGAAGAAGAAGGTCAGCCTTCAACACGAGTGGAGATGAAGCTCTACATAATCAGAGGCAGGTGGAGGATTTCTAAACATCTGGCTGCTGTGCAACTCTGACAGGAAGAGAACCCGTCAGATGAACATGAGCGCATACACACTTTCACTCTTTCGGACCGTGTGTGTGTGTGTGTGTGTGTGTGTGTGTGTGTATGCTCTCAGGCCTCTCAGGCTCTTATCTCTGTATTTATACACTGAGATTTATTATTGGTCTGTGAAAGATCAGGGTTAACTCTCAACAGGAAGTGAGCCGTGACCCGGTGGCCGCGCTCAGCCTCGCTCACGGCCATGAGAAACTCCACCAGGCCCGGAGGAGCACCGTAGCAAGGCCTTCTGGGATTGCGTGTGTGAGACTGTAGCATCCAGGACTGTTTTTTCCCATGAAGTTGTGCACAAGGCCACCAGTGAACTGTATAAAGCAAATCAGCTGCTCAAGAATACACTACATCCCTCAAGCTCATCATCTACACCAACTACCACCAACACCAAACACTACCATCAACACTAACAACACCAAACACTATCAAAACCATCACCACTGTCAACACTTTCAACACCATCAACACCAAGCAGGATAAACAGCAAACACTACCAACACTGGCAACACCACCAACACTAAACACTATCAACACCAATTCAAACACCATCAACACTAAACACTGACAACACCAAGCGCCAACACCAAACACTATCAACAACATCAAAGTTAAGCACTATCAACACCAATACACCAACCAAACACCATCAACACCATCACTACCGGCAACACTATCAACACCAAGCACGATCAACCCCAAACACTATCAACACCATCAGCACCATCAAGATTAAACAATATGAAGACCAATACCAAACAACATCAAAACTAAGCATTATCAACATCAATACACCAA
>JAQQZT010000016.1:21564339-21577391 GCA_030068275.1 Clarias platycephalus
TATATTATATATAGTGGTGTTTATTCTGTCTAATCAGCTTCAGTGTCTCGCACATGTATTCCCTCTTTTGCTCGCCTTCTTTTTTCCCGCTTTAGTGAAACGTCTACTTTCTGTCCGAGCGTCTGGATAATCTAAAGCCTGCCAGGTGATGTACGCTATATGCCGCCCGTCATGCGTTCCTCTAACTGCTTCCCCTCCTCCTCATTTCCGCTTCACAAACTCAGACCATCTGCTTCGTGCGAGACATATCTTCACGCCAGAGTTATGGGTTTTTAACTAGAAATGTAACTTTACACCGCTTGAAACCGGTCCGCTTTTATCGTCTGCTTTGTGCATAATAAGCACCGAAGACAAACGACATGCTGATGGGACCATCTATCTCTCTTCCTCCTTCTCCTTCTCTCCCTCCCTCCATCGCTTACTCTCTATCCTGCTCCTGCTCAGGTCCAAACCTTTTTCATCGGCTGAAACCATTTCATTTACTTTAGTGAATGTTTTGTGGGGAAAAAAAACAAAACAAACAAACTGTGGTTTAAACCGTGTTACTTGTCAGTTTGTGACGTTTAACGTGACTTTTATTAAAGTCTTATGAACACCAACACCAACACCGGGGGTTCGGGAAGCGCTGAGTTAAAACTTTTAAACTCTGTGTGAATTTGTGAAATATATCACATGGTTTCATTTAGTAATTTATAATGAACGTATTCACTGAAACAAATGGAAACTGCTTCTAGTCCGTGGGATTTCAGTGAGCTTCTACCAAACCGTTACACAGCAAGACTATATTAATAAAATCGTCTCCGAATTCTGTAACAGACTTTGTCATAATTGCGTCTCCTCCTTGTCCAATTACATACAGGATGAAGATCCTCCAACCGTAGACCTGCCATGAATTCCACTATGTTCTGCTCATATCATTAATCCAGATTGTGCACAAAACCATGACTTAAGAATATCTTCTATCTGTGAGATGTAAATTTAGCTCAGACTTGGTATCTGAATGCGCTCGTGAAAGTAAAACCCCCTGCTCCGTCATGCACACTCCTACCTACTCGGGTGTAACTCGAGGAGCTCGAACGAGACCGTGAAGCATTTGGCCGCAGTAAATCTTCACGCTGTCCTGAAATCTGAACTCTGCCACGCTGAGCGCGCACACTTTCCTCCATGAGGGAATCGCTCTCCCCGTGTCGCTCCGTGAGTCTAACCAGGACCGTGGCTGAATCCGAGCCTTATAAAAACAAGAGCGTGTTAATGGATGCATTTCAGACGAAAGCAGAGCTTAATAAGGCAAGGAACCGGTGGAGAACACATCGCTGAGATCTTTTTCCACTGATACCGCTCGACTGATTTTCCTTCAACAAGTTGCTTTCTCCATGCAGGAATTTCTTCCCTTTGGGTTTATATATATATATATATATATATACTGTATAAAGCATTACTTTCCTCTTAGGACTAATGGACGAGGTTTGAACAGAAATGGGGGAGGAAGCGCCGAGATATTAAAACGACTCCAAGCGTCTGTCTGAGTCCGTATGTAGGATTCGTCTGAAAAGCAAACCTGAGGCCATTATGTCTCTCTTTAACACTCGCTCACAGACATCAATTAGTTTCCAGTGCGGCTTAAAGGTTCGCCAGGAAATGGATAAGTGCAGCACACTGATTGGACGGACTGTTTTTTTTTCCCTGTAGATGCATGCTCTGAACGATTCTATGTGGGGATAATTGGGGGATGTTATTGTTAAAGGCTGTGCATTAAAGGGACAGTTTGGGGGGCAAAAAATAAATCCCATTCCCCTTTGAATCTAACTGCAGCTGGATCATCACAAACCTTCGCAAATTCATGCGAAAGAAGTAAACCTGAAATTTTAATCATTATTTTAACTCAATTTTTGACACGCTGTCTGATTTTGCACAGCCTCAACATGAACATAAACGTGGGAAAGAAACCTGCTGTAATATTTTAATTTAATGATGTAGTATCGTAATATCATTAGGAGTCTGTATTCTCACTTAATATACTGTAAATAATGAAATAAAAACAGGGAAAGTGTATAAAAGTTCACATGAACGTGTTTGGTGAAATAAACAAAAATAAACAAATGTACAAAAGCAAGCTTTTTTATTATTATTATTATTATTAATATATTTATTATAGCTTTATATAGCATTATTATTAGTGTGACCATCAGCGACATGGTGACAGTGATACAGCGTCGTGTCCGTAAAGATCAGAGTCCGTTCAGTCAGAAGAATCCACTCAGTCCCTCATATGTACCCGATGATGTCGTTACAGATGATTGGCTGTCGGCTGCCCGTCTTCATGAGCGCCGTGAAGCGGTTAAAGTCCGAGTCGAGCTCCTGGAGGTCCATGTGAGATTTGTGGAAAAACGGGATTTTCCGCGGAACATCGACAGGACACGAGAGTCGCTTGGTTGCCGTGGCGGCTCTGTTCGACCGAGACGAGTCCGAGACGAACTTTTTCTGTCCGTCTACGTTCTGTGAAATCCTCGCTATCCTCCGTCTCACGTTGCCCAGAAAGTCCTTGGCTAACCGTTTGCTCACGCTAGGCCTCGGTTCCGTCGGTTCCGACGGGCACTCAGGCAAATCCATCCAGTTCTGAATGAGATCGGCAAAGCTGTTATCCCCGAGAACGAGCGGATGTCGGTTGCGCCCTTGCGTCAGCAGCGCCGCTGTCCAGTCCTCCGGTTCGGTCGGCACCTCAAACGACGTCCACTTTTCCAGGCAGGCATCCGACGTGGATTTGGGACGCGTCCTAGGACGGGGGCTCGGTTCCAGATCGAGGTCGGCCGACGCGGCGCGTACTTTCCTGAATCGCCGCAGCACCACAGGCCCCTCGTCGGGCCACGACGCCTCCGAGTATCCAGAGTCAAATTCAAGGCTGCTGGCCGCGCTGCTGTCCTCGTCCTCCGGGGGGCAGGAGAGCCGGCAAGCCGAGTCGGAGCTGCTGGTGTCGCTGGCGTCACTGATTCGGAGCCGCGCTCGCCGCTCACGCCGACCAATCAGCAGCTTGCAGGGGCCGGACGAGGGCGCCATCCCGCCGGTCTGGTGGAGCTGTTTCAGGTCCTGCAGGGAGCGCATCATACAGCGCATGTGCTCGCGGAGACACCCACCCGACTCCTGAACACACAACTGAGGAGGAAGGAGAAGAAACCCGGTTAAAACACGGCTGATTGTAATAATAATAATAATAATAATGATGATGATGTGTGAAACAAACACTTTATGTTGCGTTTAGTGACTGAAAACTTTATCAAACGCTTCATAAAAGACACCACGATGATTTGTTACCATGAAGTGATTCTTCTGGAACAAGCGTGTATGATTTTTTTAGAGATTTTTTGAGCAAATTGAAATTAAACTGTTTTAATTATCAGTCACGGTGATCAAGGTGTCATGGGGAGTGTCTGAAAAAGCCTGGACAACTGACACACTGTTATTGCAAATCCTGCAAAAACCTTTGAATCTGAAAATTCCCAACTCCTCATCCTTTCCGTCTTGACTGAGAGATCAACACGGGATCCATAAACTCCGGTGTACCAGAACGTCCCCGAAACAGCTGACGGCTACGAGAGAGTGAGTGCGAGTGTGTGTTTGTGTGTTTCATCCTCTAGCAGGTAGTTTTGGTTTTTGACACACTTGGACATGGGGACAAGCTCAGACACGAAGGGATCAGACGGTGAGAGCTGCACCTTGCACTATTCAAACCGAGAACTACCAAACAACAGTCAGGAACTCGTCATCGGTTTTAATCCAGACTGTTACACCCAGCCGCAGACAAAAAGCATGTGGAAGAGAACCTGTCGATATCCGTTAGAGCAGATCGGTCAGCCACACCTGATCGATTAAGAGAGCTACTCACCATCCCGGCTCACACGCCCTGTCCAGGGGAAAAACCACAATAATAAAATAATCTACCTGCATTCTATCTACCTATCTATCTATCTTTGTTTGTTTTATCCAACTGCACAGATATTAACAACTAAAATGCAATTTTATAAAAGTCTTGCTTGTGCAGGGGGACGATTTGTCAGAAGCTGGCTGAGATCCACATCAACCGTGAACACGCGCCAAATCCTGACTCTAAAATAACCAGACAACTAAACAATCCTGACTCAGATATTCCTGTGCTGATGATGGGTCGCCTACTCCCTCAACCGTCCACCATGATCAAGAAAATCTGTCCAAATATGGGAAACAAAAATCCAATGTGTCCAATGCAATTGCAGTGCTTCATCTCAGAAAGCTGTCTGTCTGCTGTCTCATCCTTCCTTCACCACAACGTCCCAGTTATTAATCCCCGCACTTCGATCATCACTTAAGCGCTAACGTTTAAGACATTAATGCACGATAATTTTTCCAGCAACTTACGCCGAAATCTCACGCAGCGAGCAGACGATGTCCTGATGCTGTCTTCCAGTCTGTAACTCTGGACTGCGAGCTCTGCCCTTAAATGCCGCCTGCCTACATGCGCCTTCATCCAACGCCAGACAGAGGGCGGGACGATGTGTTTATGATGAGAATAGCTGATCATCAGCTCTCGTGCAATGATAAACTTGGAAATAAATTTTGCTGTTTAAGCAATCGTCAGAAACTTGTGAGTCTCGGGTCGTCCATAAGCCTTCTGCAAATCTTTATATTATTAGTTCCCAGCGTTTATACACTACAGTTTGTCCTAAACCAGGTCTGCAAATCAGCTTCGCTATTCTGCTGAAGGAGATGCACGTTCCTGCCAGATGTTTAAGGAGAACCTTTCTGTTAAGCTACTTGTCATCTACGTCACTGCTGTGGGGAAAAACATGCAAAAGCAATAAACTAAATGTCAGAAGTGATTAATTACATACGAGGAAAAAATAGCTTGGTGTAGAGCAAATTTGATTATTCGCCAAACTGGTTCTTGCAAGTTATTATAGTATCAAAATCTACTTTGCAAACTAGTTTTAATGAAATGATTCATAAAGTCGTTCAGGTTTTACATCTAATACGACAAAAGAGTAATAATAAAGACAGACTAATTATGTTTATGGGTAACATTCAGGCAGAAGTGTTGTGTCTGAGTCACAGAGCGGTGCTGCAGGTCACATCGCCTCTGAAAAACACCGTGTTTGTGCACGATATCTCACGCTTTATCTCTAAATCCCGTCTTGGACAGAACGCACGCTTCTCCTGATGCAAGGACTGATAACTCTGAGTCTCGTGTTTAAGGGGAACATAAATAATAAAGGGAACTCTAATAAAATAAACTGTTCCAAATGAAGATTACAAAGCAAAAAACAAAAAACAGCATCAATTCACTTCGCAACATCAAATTCAGTTGTTTTCAACAAACTATGATATTTCTTTATTAAACTTATACATAAACAATACGTGTCATAAGTTGATTCATAAGAACATCTCAATTTTCTGTAGTTATCCTCATTCAGTGATATTTGCACATATTATCTATCTATCTATCTATCTATCTATCTATCTATCTATCGATATACTTTTTACATTATATATATATACTATACTCTTTTTATCTTAGTAATTTATTTTATAGTATGGTCGGCTACTACATGTTTATTGTCTATTATGTTACTATCCTGGCTACTTTATGTTGGAAATTTCTTTCTGGATCAATAAAGTATCTATCTATGCATGCTCAGACATGAGGAAGGATTATAGTTGTAGTTATAATGCATACATGTAGAAGTAATACGTCTAATTAATAAACGTCCAGATGAAAATCAGAGCATGCAGTAGAGAATTGTAATGTTTTACACATCTGTATGGGGATCAGATGCAGTTTATGCAGCTCTGGTTTATAGGGTTAATACACTGTTTATCTGTATTCAACTTAAAAAGCTTAGAAGGACACACACACACATTATATATATATATCATAATAAATGAAATGTGCTTACCATATCTGTTATTCTGCCAAAGACTCAGTTCAGAATCAGTTCAGTTTCTCCAAAAGATGAAAAGAAACTGGTTGCATTTAAAAAAGAAAAAGTGTGTGTGTGTGTGTGTGTGCAGTAATATAAATATAACACACACACACTTATAATCCAGATGTTGCTCTGATCCCTCTCAGTTCTTGGGGGAATGCGCTCGTGGCAGCTGCGAGCGTCAGGTTTGAGCGCGTGCCTTGTTCTGGCGCGTGCCAATGAGAAGCTGTGCTTGAGAATTCGGCCAATCAGAAAGCGGGTGGGCGGGGCGAAACCCGAGCGACCGTTTCCCCTCCCCTTTTGGCCCCGCCTTCTCTTTAATTTTACCGCCGTGAAACAAGAAGAACGAAACGCGGTGACACACACATGCAGAGACAGTGCACTACAGTACAGTGTGTGTGTGTGTGTGTGTGTGTGTGTGTGTGTATACTGTATACTTAAAAAGTCTGGCAAATTATACATTTTCAAGTAAAGTTAATATTAATTAAATGATTATTAATTAAGTGTTAAAGTAATAAACTGAGGTTAATGGTATCAAGAGAACTCTTAACTCAGAACTAAAAATAAAAATAAAATTTTAAACTTTATATAATAAATCAGAATTAGTCGTCAAAATCGAGAATGTTTTAAAGCTCATCTTCAACCTCAGAGAAACAAACCGCAATACATGTACAAATACTTCATACTGCGTTCATATATGTACAAATACTTTATTGGCAAATGTTTACTTTTAAATGTGTAACTGTGATTAAAATATGTATTTAGCTAAAACTATTTCTATCCTCCCCAAAATAAACCTGTTAAAAATATATATTTTTAAATACAGACGAATTTTTCATTAAGGTTTCTGAATGACATACTGTAGAGAGATAGATGGATAGATGGATAGATAGATAGATAGATGTTTTTAATAAACATGTCTGACGCTGATGCACGCAAACAGTAACAGATTTTGGCAAAAAGAAAGAAAGAAAAAAAAGATATATAGTGGCACCAAACACTTGTTATTCAGGTTAAAGGTCACATACGGGAGCAGTTCTCAACCTCTTTGGTCTTTGCATGTGCAGAACCTTAAGTAGGAAAAAATGATGGGTAGCATGTATCGACAGAACACGACAACTTCGTGCACATTTCAAACTTTGTTGTGTTTATTTCGCAGCTTTATAGAACCAAAAAGCATTTGGTCAACCATTGGCTTATTCATGCAAAAAAGTCTTAGAGTGTCAAAACTTTTGAAAAGATACTAAGTTCTATTTCGGCTGTTATTGATCATGAATAAAATTTTCACGCTTGGAAATGTTCCTCAAACAATCCAATTATTTATCTTAAAGATAAATAAACAGTCTGTCTTTACAGTCTAAGAAAACTGACTAAATGTGGTTTAAACACTGTACAACTCTGGTGTTTTTAGTTATCTGAGAAAGTGAACATGAAGGATTTCACCTCTCGTTTATGAACCTTCAAGTTGTACCTTCGAGGTTAAATTGCTTGGAATAAAATAATGTAATGAAAACAAATTGAGCTGGAATACAAAATTTAGTCTGGATTTTGTTTAGTCTTTAAGTTCATTAAACAGCTTAAGATGACTGGAGTCACTGCTGATTGACGTGTCTGGATAAAAACATAAATGAGTGAAAATGGAATAACAAGGTTGTGTTTTTTTTGTTGAGAAAAAAAATGAAATCCCTAGCATATTGAAAAAGTCATTTATAATAGCTTGGGCATGTGCGCCCTCTTCTGGCTGTGCTGTGTTACAGCAACAAAAACAGGGGAGTGTAAATTTTAAAAGTGCCACTACAAACTGTTTTTATTTTATTTAAAATCAAATTGAAATAATTTAAAAAGTTTTAGTGCTATTATTTTCTATTTCTTTTTATGATTATTTTCTTCTCTTTTATGTAAAGCACTTTGAATTATTAAAATTGAAATATAAAACACATTTGTGTATGAAATGTGCTATACAAATAAACTTGCCTTGCCTAAATTAAAATCTTCATGCGTACATGGCTATATTACTTGTGCTATTTAAAAAAATAAATAATTCAAAAACTGTCAGCTTGTTCATTTATTTAGCCTCAAACGAATTACTTTAACTGTTTACTATTTAAGCTTTGATTAAAAAAAAAAAATCAAAATCATGGTGAAACCTCTGAAGTAATACAGAGGATGTTACAGTAAAGTGTTATTACATCACAAATAACAACCAATCATGTTACAGTATGCAAATGATCGCTCTAATTGTAAGCTTTTTTTATTTTCCAGGAGGAGGAACTTGGTGGTGTTTCTGACTTGTGCGCTTCTAAAAATCAGGCTTTTTACACCAGAACAAGAATGTAAAGTTGTGCACACTTTGAGCAAAAAAAGAAAACATACACGCACACACACTCCACATTGACTTCACTTGGAGTTAATATGATTACTGAAGTCCACTAGCTGCTGTAATAGAGATTGTTAAATTAAATTGATCTCGGATTTCCCGAGCCTCAGAGCTCCGCCTCTCATTCTGTGTAACTCGATTTTAGTTCTGTTCCTCTAATCAACCCTGAAAGTCCAGGAGCTGAAGTCAAAACCCCCAACACTGACTAATTCTAGAAAAAAATGAATCGTCTGATGAACGCCAGGCGTCTGTGAGGTCGTTAGTGAACTGACTGATGTTTTCGTTAAGTATTAACACAAGATATCACCTTCTGCTTTAGTCTCGAACAAAAAGTACAGAGCAGGAAAGTGAAGCTTGTACGAGTTAAAGCTTATTAAATCCTGCCGAGCCATTACAGAGTGTCATGTCAGTGTGTTTTCATCATCACAGTACAGCTCGCACTTTACTCAGCGTGTGTGTATGTGGCCACTGAGCCCTGGTTTAAGCTGTTCTTACTCTCACAAAAGCGTTACTGCTTCTCACAGTCAGACTTCTGACCTGGACCATGTACACACACACACACACAGCAGGGTTACAGGATTATTCCTTGTCTGTTGGTCTATTTGTAGAACCTCTACTTGGGCGAAAAGTAAAAGGTCCACAGAGACCAAAAGTCCACATGGAGACGGTGAGACACACAACCACGGTCTAGGTGTACCTATAGAATATATTCTCTAAATATATTCAGAAAGACAGCACAGGAGAACTCTTAACTTCCGTCAAAGGTGAAAGATGTGTGTGTGTGTGTGTGCGCGCGCGCGCATTATCTCACATCTCTGGCTTGTCGTGCATAGCAACAGTAACTAAGCAGACGAGCTCAAAAGGTTCAGATAAACTACGCCATCACAGTGGCCTTACAACCAGCAGAGTTACAGATATTATTATAATTACGAGTTATGAGCTTTCATAAAACGCTTCTGTTCAGAAATCAGCCTGTAATAACACGAGTTAAAACCTGATGTTCCCTGAAGATCGCACTAGATGGCAACGTGAGTCCCTCTAGAACATTCCAGAAATTCTCTCGGACATCATTGAGCCCATGTCACATTTAATTATAGTGACGTAGAAATTCAACAGAAAAGCTCATCCAAGCTCTTGTTTGAGACGTTGATCACCCTTTTATATGGACAAAAGAATATCCCCAAACCTGCAGTGACATCGTACCCAAACACACGTACATCAATATGGAGTCGGTCCCCCAGTTGGTTTTGCAGCTCTAACAGCTTCCACTCTTTTTGGAAGGCCGTCCACAAGATTGTTAGTGTGTTTCTGTGGGAATTCGCGTCCATTCATTCTGTAGAGCATTTATGTGGTCAGACACTGATGTTGGACGAGAAGACCCGGCTCACAATCTCCGATCCAGTTCATCCCAAAGGTGCTGGATGGGGTTGAGGTCAGGGCTCCGTGTTCGGGCCGCTCGAGTTCTTCCACACTTGTGTCTTTACAGTCGTTGCTTTGTGCACTGGGTGAAAGTCTATTGGAATAGAAAAGGGTCTTCCCCAAACTGTGGACACAAAGTCGATAAAAAGCAGAACATTGTCCAAGATGTCTTGGTACGCTGAAGCATTAAGATTGTCCTTCACTGTCCTGGGGATAAGGGGACTGATTGATTGAAACACCTGAATTCAATAATTAACAGGTTTGAATAAATACTTTTGTACATATATTGTTTATTGTAATCACCAACATTCTCCCACTGTGTGACATCAGTGTCTAGACGGAGTCAGTTGTTTAACATGGTGACTGGCCACGCCCACTACCGACATGAATGTCTGACACTCCATCACACATGTTAAACCACACCCACTTTCTGAACTTTTCTATGAGTGGTTTAAAACTTTTGAAACTGGAGGCTGTAAACTTATAAGTGTTGAGTTTTAATAGCTGAACAAAACTAGAAACATGCGAGATGTGAAACGGTGGACGGTGCGAGACGTTGTGTTTCTTTTAATAATCGTGTGTATCATGTTAAATATAAACGCAACAGTTTATACACTCAGTAAATATGGATGCGAATAAACTTGATATTTTAACGATAATGAATATGTAATGATAGTTTTATTTACATTAAACTTCATACATGTTAAACTTAAAAACAACAATAATAATAATAATAATAATAATAATACAAATCAAAACCAAACTCATCTAGTTTAAAATCCGTGTGAATGTGTGTGAGAACAAATCAGTTACACGGCATCATCTCTAAGGACTTAACTTTTATTTAAATTAAATCATTAAACAGGACATATTATTTTAACCTTTAGCAAAAACACTACCCTTAAATCGATTAGATTTGTTGACGCGTTACTTATAGGAATTTTTTCTCCTTACATGGTGTCATAGTGTACAGAGAGATGTGATAATAATAATAATAATAACAACAACAACAACAATAATAAAAGGCACAGGATGGAATGGATGAGAGAACGTTGACCGCTCCGACTCGTGAACCCTCTCACATCCGCTTGGTCATTTCTTCAGACTGTAGGTGTGTTGCTATTTTTTTATTTTAAAATGCAGTTAAAAAAAACAAACAAAAAAACTCAACACAGTAATGTCTGTCTGTGCACAGTGACGTCTCGTTCGGATATAAATGATGTCGTGTAAACTTTTTTACAAAATGTTTTTCAATCTAATTTCTCTCTGTATATCTGCTGTCTCTATAAAAAACACTTTATGCAATTAAATGTTTAATAAAATCTGCACATCAGATTCTCTAGGCTAAAACGCAAGTATTTCATATAAAAAAATTTTTTTGCTCCTTTTTTTCAGCTCTGCTATTACTCAAAAAACAAACGAAGAAGAAGAAAAAAAAGCATTAATTAAAAAAAAAAAAAAAAAAAAATAGAATAGAATACATTTTGATTTGTGGTCGAAGCCTGGAGAAGGTTAATAAAGATAAGAGGAAGAAGCTTCAGTGTAAAAAAAAAACAAAAAAAACAAACAGGAAGTGAGACATGATGTGGTGAGAGAGAGAGAGAGAGAGAGAGAGGGGGGGGGGGGGACACTGATGGATCAGTCAGATGGTGAATTCTCCGAGCGCTCGGTGACTCGGAATGTTCCAGAAGCAGGTTGATGCAGGAAGCAGTTACAGTGCAGTCAGTCAGATCACCTTCACCTGCTCATCACTCCAGTTCAAGTCTGAGAAAGACCTCTGAGTGAGAGAGAGAGAGACAACATGAAGAGCAAGTCAGACTGTGAGATTGTGTGTGTGTGTGTGTGTGTGTGTGTGTGTGTGTGTGTGTGTGTGTGTGTGTGTGTGTGTGTGTCAAAGAGGGGAAGTGAGAGAGACCAAGTGTCAGAAAGAGAGACAGAGAGTGGGGGAGTAAGAGGGAAAAAATAGACGAGAGCATGAGCGGAAATGGGGGAAAAAAAAGGAAGAGAGACTGAAAAAAAAAAAAAACAGACAGAGGGAGTAGGAGAGAGACAGAGGTAAAGACAGGCAGGAGGCATAGTTACCAAAAGCAACAGAGTGATAAAAAGAAAAGGAGAGAGAGAAAGGAAAAAATATGGACAGATAACATCAGAGGAATTAAAAGCAACAGATGGAGCTGGAAAGAATGAGAGAGAAAACAAAAAAAGGAGATGGTGGGAGTACGTGTGAGAAAGAGAGAGAGAGAGAGAGAGGGGAAGAGAAACAGACAAAAAGTAGATAAACTGAAAGAAAAACAAAAAGATCAAAGGTAAAGGAGGGGGAGGGGGGCGTGTCACTGTGGTGGTTGTGCCACAGAACAATCCTGTATCTACATAAAAGGTTTGTATGTGGTGTGCGTACAGCTACAGACACTCTGTGTGTGTGTGTGTGTGTGTGTCTGTGTGTGTGTGTGTGTGTACCTGGGCCCATGGTCAGTGGGCCGCTCCTCTAGAAGAGGCCGCAGTCGCGCAGGTTGTTCTTGATGATGACGTCGGTGACGGCGTCGAAGACGAACTGGATGTTCTCGGTGTCGGTGGCGCAGGTGAAGTGCGGGTAGATCTCCTTGGTGTCTTTCTTCTTGTTCAGGTCCTCGAACTTGGTGCGGATGAACTCGGACGCCTCGGGGTACGTGTCGGGCCCTGGGACACGGACACGACCGTCACACACAGGAAGGTTTTAGAAGGAGTTCCGTTCCGGGAGCACGTTCATAAGTCGGATTTGTTCTCAAGTCTGACAGAGTGAGTCTTATACTCCTTTGACACGAATAAACAACATAAAGCATAACATTCCACTTGATTTTTGTCTGAGCTTGAGCTGTTTTCTACTGTAACTGGACTGTGAACTCCAAAATTTGGGATATTCGACACACTGAAAATATTGTATATAATTGTAAATATTAGTATCTGGTGCACTGCAGTGTCTATTTCTTGTACAATACACATGAACTACTTCCATGATTCATGTGAAATGTTCGTAACTCGGGGACTACCTGAATTCCCCTCACACTGCAGCACCGCACACGCGATCACACTCTATAGAGTGAAGATGTACGCTTTATCCATTTATAGTTACATTCAACGCTAAAGTTAGTTCCTGTTCTTATGCTCGCAGACGCTCTTTTTAGAAATCTGTCTCGTGCCTAGGACAGGGTCATGCACCCAGCGGGGGGTGGGTGTGTGTGTGTGGGGTGGGGGGGTGGGGGGGGGGGTGCAGCCGGTTTCTCCTCATGGCCTGGGGGCGCGGCTGGGTGGGGCGTGGTTGGGTGTTT
>JAQQZT010000016.1:21669881-21685747 GCA_030068275.1 Clarias platycephalus
TCAGGGGTCAGTACACTGTAAGCGGGGGGCCAATACTTTATATCAGGGGTCAGTACCCTTTAAGCGGGGGCCAATACTTTATACTGTATCAGGGGTCAGTACACTGTAAGCGGGGGGGCCAATACTTTATATCAGGGCTCAGTACACCGTACCGGGAGGCAGCGCGCTGTAACCGGGGTCTCTGGATACCGAGTAACGGGAGCTGGTCATTTTTTTAAAAAGTGGTCGTTAGAATTTGCAACAATGTAGCGGAAATCTAAAGCTGAATATACACCGAGTCAGACAGAGCGGCAGGGAATCGGGGAGCGCCGTTATTCGTTATATAATTCAGTATAACGGAAATTCGGTATAATGGAGATCTAGTGGAGTAAAATCGAGGTCACACACACGCACAGAAATAACGATGATCAAACTAAACGTCAGACATGTGACTGAGCCATCAATGACACAACACACCACCGGAATAAAGTGTTTATCTCACTCTTACCGAGCACACGATCCGTTACACCGACGAGCTGAGAAGGATCCTCACGCGCCGCTCTCTCTCTCTCTGCCGGTGGGTAATAAACACACAGCCGGTGATGAAACGCTCCGTGCCGCTCTAATCCTCTCCACTCAGACTGCCCGATCACAGAGTGGCGGAGGGTTTTAAACTCGGCTGGAACGAGACCCCGTTTTTTTTCTCCGCCCACTCCGCTCCGGTCACCCGGCACTCCGTGATGCTCGTGCATCTCACGGGGACGCACGCGCCGATGGAGAAAAAAACATGCCTGATTAACAGCTAATTATCAGACATTTATTTTGAGCTTGTTTATAAAACTCTTGTCTCAGGGTTGCAAAGTTCAGTAAATTAATAGCAAGAATGAATCACCTGTGATATTATTAAATATGAAAATTGTAAATTGCTTCGTTGATTAGTTGCACCTACATTTCAGTAATTAATAAGCATAGTGTTTGAAGTGAGTCGAAATCAATGGCAACAGTAACGCTTTATGATTTAAATTAATTAGACGCGTGTATTTGTTGCCAGATTGCGCATATATGTTCTCTTATAACATTCCTCATATTATAATTATAATTATATAATTATATAACTATAATTATAATTATATAATTATAGTAATAGTTTAATACAGTATACATGTTTTATTAAGAATGTTATACTGTCCAATCTGGCAACCTTCAAATGAGAAGAGAGAGAGAGAGAGAGAGAGAGAGAGAGTAGATTGAAAAAAAAATCTGACAAAACTGGTTTCTGGGTCGTTTGACGCCTTTCGTGACGAAAGCAAAGCGTGACGTCACACCACCTCAGGGTGTCATTTCTCTTATGTGGTGTGCTCACCTGCTCCCATCCTGTATGTGCAAGGATGCATGAATACCAGTTATAGTGTTTTCTGCTCTCAGACACATTTCTGGCTCAAAATCTTCCAGGGTTTGTTTGTTCCAGAATTAAACACTGTAGGTGTTGATTTAACACGTCTGAGGTGCGTTTAATACACACTTCGTGTTTAAGACATGAGATTATCACGTTTCAACATATCCGTTACTGTACTCGTGGCTGTTCTGTGTATTTGGCATCATCCTGTCCATGATTTGAGGGATCACGTTCACTCAGTCACTCATCGTCTATACCTCTTTATCCTGAGTACAGGGTTGAACCCAGACCCTGGTGGTGCAAGGCGACAGTGCTATCTATCCACTACGCCACCGTGCCACCACATGAGTTATCATACTTTATTAATTTTAATCAACAACTACCCACATTGACAGATATTTGTGATTTTTGACCACAGTGACTCTAAATGATCACATTATGGGTTAAACCTGACTCCCCACAAAGGAATTATTTTCCAGTGGAATTTCCGTCCTTGACAACTAACTAAACATGCATTCCAGCACCAAAAAATATTTGTCTTGGTATTTCCTTTTCAGAATGGTCATTTACTGGCCCGCATCAAGCAAACAAAAACACAGGAGATTTGAACACGGGAATTGAGGTAAGATCTCTCCAACACATTATTAATAACTGGAAGGATAGTGCTGAGTCATCAACTCTGAGGACGAAATGTGATCTGAAAAACATCACGAATGAAGATCACTTAAACACTTGGTGAAGTTGCATGGTAAAATATGTCAGACAGAAACCAGAGTTATGTTTAATAGTGAAAGGAAAAGCATTTTGATTTCCATTTCCATAGGATTGGGACTAAACAGTTGTGTCCCCATAAGAAAACCACTTGTTAGGGAGCATAAAGACTGGACTTATGAAAATATTTGTCCCAACATTTAAAGAGCAAAGTTTGCAAGACCTTGTATTGTTGTTGAACTTATTTTCATTAATGTTCCATCATCATAAAAACCCTTTGACATCATTAATGGAAACTCATTGCAGAAGTATGTCACTTGCATTTCCTACAGATATTTTCCAAAACAAAATGATGCTTCCGCTTTAAGAGGAAAAAAAGAAAGAGGATAGACCCGGTGAACATAGTTATGTTCATGTCACGATGTACAGTGACAAAAATGTGTTAAAAAGCATCAAATCAAGGACAGAATATAGAAATGCATTACATTTTACTGAGTTTATGGCTTTAGCTTGATAATCACAGTACCAACTAGAAGACTATGAGGCATAAGGCAACTTGAAAGTAAAATATTAAAAGCAAACTTTTGTCGGCTCTGTTATTATTTCTGCTGTTTGAACACCTGCGCTAGCACACCTGCTCATCTCACGCTAGGATTCAGATTTTGCTTTTATCATTAATGAAACACAAAATATATAAAAAGCCGTCCTCCTGCAAGCATGAGCACCACGACACACGAGACCCACGCAACCTACCGGACTTCAAAGTGTGTTTTAAATATCGCATGCCGTCGTAAACATGAGGAGTCTGCGGTTTTTTAAAGGAGAAGGCCCCTGTCCCCCGCCCGAGGGCCCACGGGAGTCTCTCTGCAGCTGCATCCAGCCCAGCAGGCCACATCGCCCATCAGTCACTGGGGGAAAGTTTAACTCGGGGCTGCCCTGGGGTCTGAACAGCAGCTGGATGGATGAGCTTGTTGCTCTTCATTCTGCCAGTTTGTCCTTGCTGATTCATGATAGCTTGGCCTAAGACTAGAATCCTACAGTATCAGTATGATCACTTCCTCTTTTCTGAATTGCTCGATAACAAAAGGATGATTTGCAGGAGGCATTGTGATCTGCTTTTTATTTTAAAAACAGCTAAAAATCACGGAGGAAGTGTTTGTGACACTGTGAACTTTTAAAAATGTTGATAGCTAAGCGTTTTCCAGCGCTTAGTATAAATAAGAATTTATTTAAAAAGCATAGATTCAAGTAGGGATGGTCTGACTTTTCTACTAACTTTCACACCAGCTGAAACGTTTATAAGAGTATAATAAAGGACATGAAAATAAGTTACTGTACATACGGAGAGGAAGTACTGCAGCAAGATAGCTAATATAGTTAAAAACTACAAAATTACTCATTTCTGTTGTACGCTTTGTTTTTGAATGTTAAAAGGATTAAAATAAAATATAAAATTTTACTGAAAGACATTAGCTAGCTATTAGCATTGTCTCTGTAACAGAAGTAATATTAGCTATAGCATGTACAGTACCGACACACCTTCTAATTCAATGGTTTTTTTTCTACATTCTAGAACAATACTGGAAATTTCAAAGCAATAAAATAACACATATGGCATTACACAATTGAAAAACAACAACAACAACAACAACAACAATAGTTAGTTGTTGTTATTTTAAGACATGAAGGTCAGCTGTTCTGGAACAGTTCTTGAAAGAACAGTATTGTGTCAAGTGCATTTGCAAAACCCATCAAGCTCCATAATGAAACTGTCTCTCATGAAGACCTTCTCAGAACAGAAGTAGCAGATATACATCTCAATATCAACTGTTCAACTGAGATTATTGTGTATTTTGAACGCCTTCAGTATTGTTTTACAGTGTAGAAAGAAATAAAAATCAGGAACGACCTTGGAGTTACTGTAAAAGGGGTGTTCAAACTTTTGACTGAATGGATAAACCACAAATTCCTATACGCAAGCTTGTGCTTTATATGTTACTAACCGTAGATAGCACTCATTTCAATATGACTCCTGTCACTACATTTTCTTATGAAGGCTGAGAACATTTCAATTTAAGCACAAATATTTCTGCTAGCAAACAATGTTGATGTTCAATGAAAAAAACATCACTGTCTTGACCGCTTAACACTCTGTGATTATCGACCCTGGTAGGAGATTTCTTTTTTTACCCCCAGATCCACTAATGATTAGCGGCAGACAGAGGCCATCTCCTCACAGACAATTAACTCCATTTAACATGTTCTGCTGCTTCCTGTAGTAGCATCTAACGATCAAATCCGATTACGGTTAACCTTCTGAAAGCCTGATCGAATGTCTGTGGAGGCTTTATTGTGCTGCACTGAGCTGATCGTAATACTGTATGGCAAAAAACATGGACTTTTTCCTACAAAAATATTATTTATTGGAGGTATTTATGTGCTCTATGCTTCTCTGCATGGTCTTCAGAAACCACCATCTTTCTCTCATCAGAAAAGAGAACGTTTCATTTAAAACCGCTTCATATTACAGTATAAAGAATATTTCGGCATCATAGCCCAAAGTGATACCTTTCCAATAGCAGCACACCCTGATGTGTTTTATTCCTCTTATATCGCAACACCCTGCCAACAATTACTGTACATTTTATTTATTAAGTACTTTTGAACGTCCATAAAACCAGTTCTTACATATGTTATTGCATCTATAAATATGTTAGATAAATAGATAGATGTTTCTCTAGCTTTACTTTGGTTACAAAGCACTGACACTGGAGACTCCTTCCATAAATGATGTTAAATACACATCTTCCAAAAAACTTAATCATATCACAGATGATCCACATTCTTGTATTTATGTTTAATTATGTGCAGTGTCTGCCATACGAGTCCCTATGATCTGCAGCTGCACTACTGTCAAAGCTGCTGCTGTAGAAAAACCGAACCAATCGGAATGAAGAACTCGACAGAGCTGCGGTGTGAGTGGAGTAAGCACTGTGGGGAAATGGGTAGAAGCAGCAGGAGAACGTGCGCTCGGGGTAAGTATTACATAATCGCACGTGAGGAAGATCTTTGATGGGTTTATCGGCGTGGGACATCTGTCATAGCACACAAGCTCCTGTTTGTTGTTTTTCTCCGCACATCCAGTTCCAGAAAGAGCTTTCACAGAAGGAGTTCAGAGAGGTTCAGAGACCCCTCCGGAAGTGTCAGGGTGACACACACACACATACATACACACACATTTCTTTCTGATTCTCTCACACTCATGCATGCAGATATAAATATGTTCTTTACTCTGTCTCTCTCCCATACACACGCACACTTTTTGGCCCAATTCCGAACTCTCACCCAGGGGTGCTGCACTGTGTTTCCTGAGCCTCGGGCCTCTGAGCATTGTTCTACCCTGTGAGAGGAATTCCACAAGCTGCCCAGGTGCTCCATCCGTCTGGGATTACCCCCGCCGCGGAGGCTCCGGAGACATCGAGTATAACAACTTGCATAACGTCTCCTGAATTCAAAGGACCCGTCAGGGCCTCTGTGAACAAAATAATTGTGGACGAGAACATCCCGTATTCTTTAAGATGTTCTGTAGTGAGGTTTAAAAGAGAGGGAAAGAGAGAGAAAAGCTCTAGAGAGGCTTGTGAATGTTGACAAGGCCCGGAATAGACATGAGGAGAGTTGAGGGAGTTCAGACCTGTGGTGAAGAACAGAGTTCTGGAGGAACTGGCCTATATACAGGCCACGCCCACTGGCAGTGAATGGTAATGGCTGCTAGACATCCACAAGAGACAAATAAAAAAAAAAACATCACTTGCTTGGGCAACCCTGGTTAAGTTAAGGCTTTACGTTACTAATGAGAAGGTATGGGGTTTAAGTCCCGGTACAGCTCAGGTGTCACTGTTGCGTCCTTGAACAAGACAATTAACCATCATTGCTCCAGGGCCGTTAAATCAATTCTGACCCTGTGTTCTGACCTCTGATATACAAAGAGAGGAAGTTCACCGTGATCTAAAGTACAGAGCATCTTGAGATATACAGTATTGTGAAAAGTTAAAACAATAACAACAATAAATGATACAATAATTCATATATTCTTGACCCCTGACATGTAAAGTAAAATATTTCTACCCTTTTTGTTTTAATTTTGGTAATTAGGGCTTACAGCTCACACAAAAGATCCAGAATCTCCCAATTTTTTTTTATATTTCCTAAGATCAGAAAAATTCTGTTCATTTATGCACTCAGTACTTGATTAGGGCTTCTGTAGCAGGAATTACTACATCAATACGGCACGGCATGGAGGCGATCAGCCTGTGGAACTGCTGAGGCATGATTACAGACCGGGTAGCTTTAATAGCAGCCTTCAGCTCATCTTGATGATATCCCAGAGATTCTCTGTGGGGTTCAGGTCAGGCGAGTTGATTGGCCAGTCAAACACAGTAACGTCACGGTCAGCAAAGCAGTTAGTGTTGGTTTTGGCACTGTGGGCAGGTGCTAAGTCCAGCTGGAAAAGGAAATCAGCATCTCCATAAAGCTTGTCAGCAGATGGAAACATGAAGCATGTTCTAAAATCTCCTGGTAGACGTCTGTGTTGAATTTGGACTTGATAAAACACAGTAGACCAATATCAGAAGATGACACAGCACCCCAAATCATTATTAACTATGGAAGCTTCACACTGGACTTGGATCCTGTGACACTCTGCTCTTCCTTTAGACTCTGGGAACTTTATTTTCAAATGAAGCGCAAAATTTACTTTCCTTTGAAAAGCGGGCTCTGGACCACTGAGCAATGGTCTTTTTGTCTCTTTCACTCAGGTAAGATGTTGTCTCTGATTCAGGAGTGGCTTGACAATAGGAATTCAACAGGTGTAGCCCATTTCTTTTACCCAACCCAACAGGCCAGGAGTCTGGGTGTCATTCTGGACCGCACAGTCTCTTTTGAAGCTCATGTTAATAACATTACAAGTGCCGCATATTTTAATTTGCGTAATATTAGCCGCCTTCGTCCTTCTCTAACTAAGAGCAGTACAGCAATTTTAATTCATGCGCTGGTCACTTCACGAATTGATTACTGTAATGCTCTTCTTTCTGGTCTTCCTACGAAACTTCTCCGCAAACTTCAACTGGTCCAAAATTCAGCGGCTCGCGTCTAGTCCAGGACTCCTCTACGCGAGCACATCACTCCAATTCTACAGCAATTACACTGGCTCCCAGTTAAGTACCGTATTGATTGAAAAATTTTGCTTCTTACATTTAAGGCTCTACATAGTTCCTCCGTATCTCACCGATCTTCTAAATATTTACACTCCTTCTCGTTCTCTTAGATCGATTCACTCTATTTCTCTCGTGTCGCCGCTCATTCGTTTAAGTACAATGGGAGCGAGAACTTTTAATTTTGTGGCACCTCGATTGTGGAACTCGCTCCCCCCCAACAGACGGAACAGTGACAGTCTTCAAATTTTTTAATCCCGTCTTTAAACGTATTTTTTACTCAGGCTTACGTGTGAATTGCAGCTTTCTTTTTTTATATTTTGATGTGTGATGGATGTATTTATGTTGTAAATTTTATAATGTCATTTTTATATTGTTACTATTTTATTGGATGTTTTGCTGTAAGGTGTTCAGAAAGGTGCCTTTAAATAAAATGCATTATTCATTATTATTATTATTTCTTGAAGATGTCTGTGCATGGTGGCTCCTGATGCACTGACTCCAGCCTCACTCTGCTCCTTATGAAACTCTCCCAAGTTCTTAAATCAACATTGCTTGACAAACTTCTTAAGGCTGCGGACAGCCTGTAAATCCCTGTGGCTTGTGCACTTTTTCCTTCCAGTCAACTTTTCATCGACATGCTTCAATACAGCACCTTCTGTGGCTTTCTCTCCTTGTGGACGGTGTCGATTATTGTCTTCTGTACAACTGTCAAGTCAACATTCTTCCCCATGCATGTAGTGAACTAGACCAAGAGGTATGTGGTATTTATTCTATATTAATACTATTTTTTTTTCATGAGTTATAAGTTGTAATCACTGAAACGAAAACAAATAAGGCTTGAAATATTTCACTTTACCTGTAATCAATCTAGAATATATGAGTTACACTTTTTAAATGCAATTAACCTTTTCTTGATATTCAAATTTTTCGAGATGCTCTCTATATGTGACAAATAAAACTTCTAAAGTCAACTTATACTTAAGAATCATGATTTTTGACTTCTTTCTACAACGCTGCTGGAGATGACTGACGGGTGAAGGACACGTGGTTCTGACAGCCAACACTTTTGCTTCCAGTCATATTGATTTTATCTGAGTGAACGCTGACCTTTAATTCAAGCTTTGCTCGTGTGAGCCAATAAAAATCCTAGATAACATGACATCAGGAATTCCATTGATCACCTGAGGAAAGAAATGAGTGTTTTAAATAAAACACATCAGAACTGGCAAACTGATGGATCTCATGAGCATAGCCTCGTCTGATTGTGTAAGCTGATATGGAAATCAGTTACCAGCTAAAATAATAAAAGTTTAATATTGGATCTTTACTGCAGCGTCTTTAACACAGCAGTCTTTAACACAACACCCACTTACCCACCCACCCACACACACACACACACACACACACTATGAGAATGTTTAGTTTGGTATCAGTGAGATCTCTGTAAGTAACAAGCACAACGTTTCCCAAAGCAATCATCAGTTCTCGGGAAGGCTCGAGGTATTTTTAGGTTTAATCCCCAAAATAGCAACTCTGAAAAGACAGATGAAGGCTGCTGGGCTTCACACATCATCATCAGTCTGGCACGTCACACTTCAAGCTGAAAATTATATTCGGTGTGTGATCTAACAAGAGCTTCACAGAGCCAGGACGATGTTTTCCGAGACGTTCGTCTCTCTTTTCAGCTGTACATCAGTGTCCTGTTACAGAAAAATGATCCATTACAATCAGGAGATTTGTATTTTTTTTACATAAACTCTAGGATGTATGAGAGGAAAAACAGGTCAGCCTGTGAGTCTGAACAAGCCGAATGTAGCGTACAGGTCAGAGACGTGACGCAGGCCGAGAACAAACAACCAAAGGTTTATTTAGAGAGAAACTGAGAAACCACTGAAACCATCCGTGTTCCAAAAGGCTCCGAAAGCCGGGCTAAATCAAGAGCAAATTCATTTGAGTGTTTATGCTTAGTTCATACAGGTCAGATGAGTCTATTTGTGGAACGTCCAGTGGAACCGGGATGACCTGAGTGAACCTGGAGATTTTATATCTTATATTAGCCAACGGTGCTGTTGAATTCTGGATTCCGACTAGTCAGAAGGTATTGAATAATATTCTACGTAACGGAAAGTTGTTTTAATAATTTTTTTTTCTATAGTAACGTGAAATTTTTACAAGGATGGTACGACTGGCATTCCATAGAAAACTAATAAATAAATGAATTTCACATTTTTGTAACATGGATAGAAGGAGTCTCCAGTGTCCGCATTTTGTAAAAGGTAAAGCTGTAACTTGAGATCTTCATGACAGATCAGTTTACGCCTTGCAGTTCCTCTCTAACATGAAATGCTGCGCATTTTTGTCTTATTAACTTTAAGGGAGAGATAACAGAGAGGCTTGTGAGGGAACGAGTGTTTATAGCTGCTAAAACGTAAGTGACAACAGGAACTAATTCAGAGGTTCAGTATAGCATAACATTGCATGTATCTATAGATTGATTAAAATGTATGGCATGTTAAATAAAAAAATCTTAGCACTGTGGCTTCACACCTCCTCCAGGTTGCAGGCTTGGAGTTCTCCCTGTGCAACTTGGTGTGTATCCCCCGAGGCACTCCGGTTTCCTCTCACATGCAGATTCGGCTAATTGATGTTCTCAAATTGCCCGTTTTGTATGTGAGTGTGTGCAAGCCTTCGAAGGATTGGCACCCTCTCCTGGGACACACTCGAGGCCGCCTTCGACCCTGTACAGGATAAGAGGCTCAGAAGATGAATGTTTGGCAAATTACTGTGGTACACTCTAAGACATGATGTTATAGCAAAGGTAATCCATCACACCATCCTGTCACTGATGTTTTTTCCTGTAACAGCACCACACCGAGAGCCTTACTCCTGTACTCTTGTTCAGTTTTTAAACCTTTAAGTATTATTTATTTGTCATTTAAAAGTTCTATCTAGAAATAACCTACAACTTTTTAGGTTTTTTTGTTTAGAATTGCTTTCAGTTGATGTGGAGCATGTGTGTGTCTGATGGAAACCTTGAATGTTTTATTTAGAACCTTGTCCACTCAGAAGGGTCTCCAAAATGGGACCTTTAGGGAAGCTTAAGGTAGAACACTTAAGTATCTAATGACACCTTAAAGAATTGTTGTTGTTTTATAATTAAGTGTGTGGAACAAACTCCAACGCTCAATCGCTCCTGGTACAAGTTTGGATTCCTAAACTGTTCACTGGATGATTAAACTTGATGCCCTGTCTGACACTCTGTTGTAAGGTTCTACAGTACAACTGAATTCATGATGGTTTATATTATTTGGACCCTTTTAAAACCCTTAAAAAACCATTAAAGAGTATTCAAAGCACCAAGCACAAAGACATCTAAATGTTAAATGCCTGACAGGTTCTGTGCATTAAGAACAAAATGATTACCATCATTATTGACTTTGCTCCGACAGTATTTGGTGTACAGTATATCCTCTTAGCACACAGTTCTTAATGGTGTTCAGTGGATCATAAAGGATCTTTAGCTTACAAAAAAATCGGCCTTATGCTTACGCCAAATCGGCAGTGCCACATTTTAGAGAAAGCCCCGAAGAAGCGCGGATGACTAACGCAGCAACCCAAATCATAAGAGGTTGGCGAGGACGACATTAAAACCCGTGCAGGTTCTCTCTACAGAGATTTCACACACAGTACATCAGATGCGAGCGATATTATATCCAGAAACGCATCGTGAAGCCAAGGTTCTTTCCTTCTGTTAGTCATGGCACAAAAACAATTGCTAGGAAGCAGAAGTAATGTTGAATCAGTCGCCTTGTTTATCCTCGATCGTTCTGTGCAGCTTATATAACCGATCCTGCAAGCAGACAGAACACGGGTTTAATCTTCATTTCAGAGATTATAGCTGCAAATTATAGCTGCTTTTCAAACCGGATTCAAGTTGTAACTGGTCAAAGCGGTGGATCTGGAACTTGTCTACAAACATACTCATACTCATACATATTCACCCATGGCGTAATTTAGTAGCAGCTGATCCAAACTCGAGCATGTTGGGAAACCTGAAGACCCCAGAGAAACCTTCTACAGCATGATTTAGTTCCATTTAGCTTCCTGAGCAATGAGATGATGACATGAAGGAACCAAAGAGATTCGGGCTGCGGGCAAAACTTACCACCTTGCACCTTTTTGTAGCGAGGGTTAAAGTGTCATGGCTTCATCTTCTCTACAAGCAGATAGAAGACCAAAATGTTCAGGGTTCATCGTACCGAGAGAATCAAATCAGTATGTGATCATGTCAGTGTTTACACGGTTCATCCCAAGCGTTAAAGCCTCGCACGAAATATTATTAGTGCGATATCTGAAAATGAATAAAAGCACAGCAGCATTACTCACAGTGTAAACATACAGGAGATGAGTAATGGGTACGATGGAGGACCGTTTGATGTCCAACAAGCAGTGTTTATGTTGTGTATGCACAAAGCAACAATGAAAACTATTATTTTCTATAATTAGCATCAAATCCTACAAGCCCATGTTCCCATGGGAAAAGTGCTGTGTGGACACACACACACACACACACACACACACACACACACTTCACTAGGTGTGGTCTGAGTAACAAACTTATACAGTGAACAGAGTAAGACTTGGGATTCATTAATAAATGAGTGTAAAGTATTGATGCTGGTTTAACTGGTCACCAAGTTAATGTCATTGGTAAAACTGGTCCTGTGTTTAGAGAATGAAGAAGACCGCATATATATAAACTGTTGAATCATAGCGCATATACTGCCCTCTTGTGGACAAAACTCATTCCCTGGAATAACGTTCTCATATGTAAGAAGAGCCATTCTGTTCAGCGCATGCGCTGTGGGCCGCCATCTTGATTTGACGTCACTCGCCGAGAACATTCAGAGTCCCCAAAGGTTATATAAGAAGATAAAGGATGCACCTTTGACAAATATGACTGATTGTACAAATACATTTTAATATTTAAATTAGTTTTTCAGGAAGCAGTTTTAACAGAGAAACATCAAACTAAATATGAGTACATTTTCAATACAATTTAATTTGTACAGAACGTTTAACAATGATTTAAACAATTTTCTGTTTCAAATAAAGAGCATTAATGAGAATGAAATTATTTATAGAAATAATCTGTGTTGTTGAACAAATGATAGTTTATTTAGTTAAAAGTAAAAGCTGAGAGAGAAGAGCGCGTCCTGTTCAGCGTCTGAAAGGAATGTGTACATCACCTCTGTCCATCATCTCCGTCTGCAGGAAAACACACACACACACACACACACACACACACACACACACACACACACACACACACACACACATATATATATATTCAGGTTTAACATTCAGCACCACAAAAGATTTGGTGAAAAAAATGGTGCACATTAAAAATCATCTGAGTGTAACTGTGTGTATGTACAGTCTGTTTTCAGTGGGAAAGATTTTTAAACAAATTTATAATTTATGAAGCTGGTAAGGATGAAACGTCGCAGAGCCAATCAACAGATCATGGAATACTGTACCATGATATGTTATAGAACATTTTCATAACTTTATTTTATTATCTGTTGTCATCTTCTAGGATGGAAATGTAAATCTCACCTCTTACGCATTTCAGGTCCTGATTAACAAGAACAAAAGTTCAGTAAAATCGTACACAGTGTCTCTTGACCAGTGCTGATTTTATCCTGTTTGTTGTCTATACAGTTTAACGGCAAAATGAGAAAATTTTTTTTTTTTTTTCAAATGAAGCATTCGAATGATTATTCGTTCCACCACCCAAAAATATTCATCTAAAAAATATTTAATACAAAATATAATGTTAAAACAAAACAAATTAACCTGCACTTCACAAGAATCGCGGCTGAAGTAAGTTTATTTAAAAAGAGACTCACCCTCACACAAGCATGCGAGTAAGTCTTTATTTGGTAAACTGGTGTATGTGTGTGTCTGTGTAAGTTTTAGTCTTACATACAAAAACTAAATAAAAGATGCTTTATGGTCACAGTGTTATAATGAACAGTACACATGCACACAGATGTTGACTATACGAGTGACGCTCACGCACTGAGACCGAGCAGGGGAGACGATTACCCACAATTCCGCAGTGCGTGAGAGAGAACCATTGGCTCAGTTGTGATGATGTGGCGCTCAGCATCAAAACAACAAGCGCATGCGTGATACATGATACTCAATGATACTCATATATATCAAGACTCGCTTGGTTATCAAGTCAAAATCGATTTAAATTTTTTGCTCGTCTTGCGGAACACTCGCAAACCGGGTTACTCATAATCTTAGGATCCACTCTATATATATCATGCTCGGCTAATCGACCTGTTGCCAGTGAATACAGCAGCATACGGAGCCGTAGCGAAGTTAGCACCACAGGGATTGTTGCCACAGTAAGCGTCAGAAATGGCTAATATCCAGTACATGTTGTTTTGCTTTAGCGCACTGCGTTTTTGTGTGTTTATGTGGTTGTCGAATATACATACTAAGGTAGTCGGCATGTGAAATATATCATTTAATGTTATTTACTTTTGAATTGCTTCGATTACTTTTTTTCACCTGGAGAAAAATATGTGTGCTGTAATACTGGAACTGTTGAACTCATTTACAAATGTGGAAAATGTTTGTTTTTCTCCTCATTTTGCTGGTTGAAAAGGAATATTTCGAAGAACAAATTTTAAAGTACATTTTAATGTACAATGCTCAAATTATTGATGTATTTAAACAAACTAGAGTCACAGTTCTCCTCGGATGCTGTAATGTTGATGATGAAGATGATGATGATGAGCTACAGTGACCAAGCTGATGGTGAAAGTACGGAGGTTAATGATGATGAGGAAGATGCGGAGCCACCTGATATAAAAGACAACGGGTGCTTTGTTTGTATGCATTTATTTTCATCCGTCTTGCTGAGAGAAAAAGTGGTTGTACTAGGTGGTCATTTTGTAGTTTATCATTGTTACATATATTTTCTTAGTTTGTAATCATTTTATCACAATTTTATACATAAAATTAATAAATACATTTCTGGAGATATAAATGTGTTTTCTTATTATTGGTGATGATGAAAAGAGTCTAATTTAATTTCCACCTTTGTCATTATTTACTGAACCAACATCATGCCAAAACTGAACCAACCTATCTTTATCCCACCAATGACGTTGAGCCAACCATTCATGCCAACATTGGCCCAACATATGCACTTCCATTGGCCTAATGTTGGCCCTTGGCAGCAGTTTGCTATCTGGGTAATTTTCTTTAAGTGTAATAAATGCATAAATGTCATAAATGCAGTAAACTCAGTGCTAGTGTTATAGCAGCAGCAGGAGGCAAAAAGAGACAGACTGACTGGGAAGAGAAACAGAAGGTTGCACTACAAGCTAACTTCACCACAGTTCTTACACCACCCTGTGCCACATACAGTAGTGCTGTTAATTGTATAACATGGCGTTTGTACAACATCCAAATCACATGATTTCCTATTTCATAGAGCGATTCACAGACATAAAGAGACACATACAGTACAGTACGTGTCATTTATTACTGCTGGAGTGACAGTACTCCTATCTGTCTCCTGTCTGGAGTGCAGTGACAGTAACAGATACAGTTCTGGGCTTCAACTGGATTTATTTCTTCAAAATCCAACATTCTCTCTATTCAACTTTCTTTTCATTACGTCAAAATTCACTAAACACATTTACAGAAAGAACGTTCCAGAAAGAAGTGATGCAATTTGCTGGTCATGATGCATCAACTTTTGATTGGAAAATGCGGTCACTCTGTGTTGTTAATTGCTTATAATGTGGTTTTACGATTTTCAGGTTATGTAGTGTTTTTCAAATGAAACAATATGTGATTGTTGTTTCAGAGAATAATAATTTGCCAAAATGAGTAAAAGTTTGAAAATGGCATTTATCATGTCTTGCTGTCAAATGTTAATTTATTGTTTGTAAATATAAAGCAATAAACTTTCGATAGTGCCTCAGACCCTTTATAATTTTGGAAAAACTATCTGAAAATGTAATAATACAAAAGCCTGTTGGGATATTTTAAATTTAAATTTTGGGTTAATTAAATTCTTTAAGAAAGAAAACGTTTTATTTGTATCCTCAAGCTGTTATTTTTCAATTTATTAACTGAGATTATAAAAATGATATTTGCACAGCATGTGCTATGAGGAGTCTCCTGAGCAGGTCATCATTCGAAACAACTCATTTACGTTTAACTACCATAAAATGTTTTAATAATATTTATTAATGAACTCACAGAGGACGATCAGTCCGATCAGTAAAGCTCCTACTACACTCAGGAACACCATCAATACTCCCCAGGCTGAGAAAACTGTAGTGAGATTAGAGGGCAGATTATAAAGATTACAGATTAAAAATCTTATACAACATCATGGTGAGAATTCTGGATTGGTTCCTTCTTATCTGTTTTTAAACAACTAAACTCCAACTCAAGAGGTACGTTATCATGTCTAATATTCAGCTTGTTCAGTGTGTGGAGTGCAGGATGTTTAGACATTCTTCCTCCGT
>JAQQZT010000016.1:21695759-21708345 GCA_030068275.1 Clarias platycephalus
TTTTGTGTGTGTGTGTGTGTGTGTGTGTGTGTGTGTGTGTGTGTGTGTGTGTGTGTGTGTGTGTGTGAGAAAGACGTCCTACATGTCCCGCCCCCGATAACCCGTCCCCCTCTGTTATTCCTGCTTTTATACCCCTATCTCACCTATGCGCTTTGACTATGCGAGTAACGACGCGTGGAAAGATGGAAACGTAATCACAGCGCCAAAACTCGCGGAATAAGAATAATTATAAAGGTCTTGATTGAAACAACATGCATGAGGAAATACAATGGAGTTTTCATTTTCTGTAATGGAAAAGTACTCAAACCAGTTACTTTTATCAGAAAGTAATGCTGTAATGTAACTGATTACAGCAATTAGTTACTTTAAAAAGTAACGTTCCCCAGCACTGCTTATGAATGGGTCTCTGCTGTCAAGAATCCATAAGGGGGACACTGAACACAAAATCAAGGCTTGTGACAGCATCCTATCAATCGCTAAGAAAAATCAACAAACCGTTGTAACCTATTAACCACCTAGTACAGCATGGCATCTTCAAGCCACTACCTTACAGCCTAACAAATAGTTGGACTACAACTGCTGCATTTACTACTGCTATTGCTGTTAATCCTGATTCTAGTCTAAAGATCATCTTCATTGATACTTCTGCACCTGCCACCTACAGTATATGCCTGCTGCTGTCTCTATTTATGGTGAATCTTTTGCTCTAGATACTGTATGTCTGGTAGTGCTAATAGAGGTCATTCAATTAGTTGTTAAAGTATTGTGTGTACTGTACATGGAATGTGATTTTAGGCTTATTACAGAGCATGTAACTGCACACAAACCTTATGTTCCTCTTTTTTAACAACTTTAAATGACTGTCTCCTTTTATTCAGGGTCATCACAAACCAAAAGAAGGAAGTGGGCCGAAGAAGAAATCCAGGCTGTGGAGAGGACACTCATGGACTACATCAGCTCTGGGAAGGTTCCTGGGAAAGCGCAGTGTCTCAAATGCATTAAAAAAGTTCACCAGTAGCACGGGAGGAGTTGGGAGGGAGTGAAATTTTATGTGAAAAACCGCATTGATGCTTTAAAGCAAGACTCTGAAAATAAGATAAGCTTTAAAATGTCTGCACTGTTGCAGAGACATGAAAGATTAAACGGGTACAGTTTTGGTCAAATTCTAAATCTTGCCTATACTCTAGGTTATGTTTGGAATTTTTTCTGATTTTCATTTAATAGGAATGTGTGTGTTTTTTTTTTTTTATAACAATAGTTATTACTGTAGTTTGGAGACCGGATATAGTGAATTTAGATTTTTGATCAGTGGCTCAGTTATTTTAAATAAAACTAAGATGTCTTGAGTTTGGAAGGGCAGGTATAATAAGCAGTTTGGATGTGCAATATTGATATTGATCTGGATACCAATAAATAGATGATACATTGATCTACTTAATACATTGAAATAACATTTTAGTGTGTGTTTAGTACTTTTACTCCAGCCACATACTGTAGGTACTCCTGTCATATGTACTGTATGTATTCATAGATACACAGTTGTTTTGGACCAAATACAGTAAGCGATGTTAAATATACATTCACTGTCTTACATAAGCTATAGCTCAAGGCCGAATACCTCAGCAATGTTTTGAGGGAATTTATTTCAAATTCGGCAAAGAGTCCACTTGGACGAGTTAAAATGAGTCTGGACAAAAATATGTAAACTGCAACTTGATTTGTTGACAGAGGCATACAACTGTGAGGTTGCAATTGTAGTCTGTATTTGAAACTATTATATTACATTGGAAAATAATATACATTAATATTATACAGTGCAATCATATTAAACGTTGTAATCCGCAGGTGTAATTAACACATATTACACATATATTTAATATCTTTGCTTCACTTAATCTAAAACAGGTGTGTCATGTCACAGTCGGGCCACTCACTCTGTTACGGTTACCATTGAATAAAGTCTTACCTGTGAAAGTACTGCATATCTTGGAAAACTGCCGTGATTAACCGATCTGCAAATAAACACCATTCACCCTTACACCTATCTTCCTGTGTGAGTCCGCCTTTATTACATGTGATCAGTTGTTTGTTTGAAGCACTGGTTATTCGATTAAAACATGTAGTAAAATGTTAATGTTGAGTTAGAAATGTTAGTTGAGATTTTCAGTTGTGGTGCTGTGATTTTTGATCATGCAGTAGTATGTCTGTTATACTGTATATCTGAAATATACAGTGTATTCCTGTTGCCGTGCAACTAACTGGGAAAATACAGCTCTTCATTACATTTTTGTTGAATATGGAGTCCAGTGCACAGATCAATTGTCAACATACAAGGGTTAATAATCAATTTACAAATGAGATTAAAAATTATTAAAAATATAAATAGGATTTATATAGGATATATTTATATATATATTTTTTCAAGACTTTTCTTTATAGTACAAACTTACTTATTATTTATGGTTGCAGATATATATTAATAAATCTAATATAGGTAAATTTGTAACAGTGTCGCCTGGTGACTGCTTTTAATAAGACGCATTAGCAGTGTCCCCACCAGTACAGAAAACCTGACAAAAACTGACCTTCATAATTTTAAGAGATTTTGATACTGAAGTGCCTCGAAATGTACAAGTTTGTATGATAAAAAATATATTTTTATATCTTTTATATCAAGATAAAAAATTTAATACTCAAGTAACTAAAGTATTTGTGCAGTCCTGTACAATGGATACATCCTGATAATGGATCATTAGATCATAAATTTAGAATACCATCATACCATACTAAAAAAAACTGTTGGGGAGGTGATATAGTTAAAAAAATAATAATAATAAAATTACACAGACAACAGGATTTAAAATTAAATAGCTAAATTTGTTAATTTAGACAGAGGTAGGGCTGTAGACTTTGTGTAGGGACTACCAGTGACTTGTTCACACATCTAGTCCATACATTAAGTTCCTAACAACATGCTCTGTAGAAGAGAACACAGAAGAGTGTTGATGCAAGCCTTCTCTCTACTCTGAGTGAAATCAGTCGAGCAGTGCTGGAGTGATAAAGCTGAAAACAGACCAGCACCCACTTACCTCAAAACACTTTATACAGTGTATAGCAATGATGGGGTGTGTATGAGTTTAGAAATTTCGAAAAATAGTTGTTGTGCATTTGTGTTCTCGATCAGCTACAAAGGTGGAATCATTCTCAGAGGCAGATATTTCACTGTGTTGTTCACTCTGCATGTCTACTACTACTACTACTACTACTACTACTACAGATTCCCAACAGCAGCTCCTTTAATGCAAAAGTACAAATCAGTGTGATATTTTGAAACAAGTTTGACAGTCAGTGCATTTGCAGAATTCTGCATTTTCTTGATGTGCGCTTGCCATCTTTGTGTCAACATCAGCACTTGTGAAATCCACCAAAAATCCATCTCATCTAAGGTTTGTGTAGTATTAATAATGGTGTCTGGTTTAAAGAAAGAAAAAGCTACCTGATCTAAACCCAAATAGTGTTTGTTTATTGGACTTCTGTGCTAGTCATGTGTTTAATAGTGTTTGTTTCACCATGTCTAAAAAGATTCCAGATGGTACTGGGTGTCAGAACCGCTTAGGGCTGAGACTGGTGATGGATTGGTGGAAATACCGGTTAGTAATGTATAAAATTCTTAATAGTGAGTCTGTGAACTTGAGCACAAGGGAGAGCTCAGTGTTTTGTTAAACTCTAGACTATGTGGTTTTCCTGTGGCTTTAATGACCCGCCTCCTGCTTTTGTTAATTTGAAAGCAAGTGAGCCGATGTGTTCACTTCATCTAGTGTCTGTGAAATGGCTCTGCTCGTCCTCCTGCTCTTCTTCCACCTGATTCTCGACATTAACTCTCAATGTGAGTCGATATTGTGGTGCTGTGAGTTTAGTGTTGATAACTAGTTTAGTTTGATAAAATCAATTCAAGAGATTTTTGGAGATACATTTCTATTTATACACAGTGATTGAATTTTACTGCTTTGTAGTTTGACGTTCAGTGTGTGTATGACTCCATGGTTTGGTTGTAGATGTTCCTCGGCCCCGGCTGCTCGTGTCTCCTGAAGTTCTCACAGTGAGCGGATCAGTGTATCTTCACTGTGATGTTCCATACAATGTTAAAGTGTCTCAGTGTTATTTCTACCCAGAGAGAGACGACAGAAATCTAAAACTCTCTCCATCATGTCAGCTCTCAGTCACTGGTTCTGACCTGATCAGGTGGACAGGACGCAGCTCTCCTGGAACTCTTCATATTATTTGTTACTACACTGTGGATAAATCATGGATTCAGGCTCCTTCTCCTCACTCTCTCCCAGCTCCAGTCACAGTGCTGAGTAAGATGGTACAACTTATAGTAGACCTTTATATAATATATGTACTTTATGTACGTATTACTGTCTGTGTGAATCATAAAATTACCTTAGTAATAGTTCATTAATTTAATTTAAAAATATCCATTTATTTTATTTATTCCTCTGCAGATCAGAAACCGGTACTGAGTGTCGCTCCTGATGATCAGTTTGATGAATTCAGACTTGTGTGTGAAATACCAGAGTCAGAGTCAGTAAGAGCTGATTTTAGCTGTAATCTCTACACTGGAGAAAATCCTCAGCCTTATCGAACCCAAACATCTCAAAAGAGACAATCTGGGAAGCTGGTTTGTATTTTTACAGCAGAGAGAAATGATCTGTTCAGACGTCTGCAGTCAGTAAAGAGTGATGAAGTGAGCTGTGATTATTCACTGATCTCTGACCCGACTGCTCGCTCTCTAATGAGTGACAAATACAACATGACACGTAAGTTATATTTAAATTATTCATCAGATTTTATAACACTGAATGTTGCTTAAACTTGACATTTTCCTTCTCCTACACTCACACATCCGTCCATCAGTGCTGAGAAATCCACTTTATCTGAGTTCATTTTATTTATTTGCTGCTGTTTAGTTGTTACTTTTCTTTTTTTAAATGATGTTTACTGTGCATTCAACTTACTCTTATAAAATACGTTTATTTAATAATTTTTTAAGCATTGTATAAAATGTCTATAGTTTATTTAGCAAATAAAACAGGACTCGATTTTATGAATCCATTAATGTTTAATTTATTTTGTATTTAAAACAAACACGTGTGACATGTTTTGCATATGATATTTAGAGTAGTTGTAAGTAGTTTTAAGTTACTCTGAGCTTTCTAGAATCCTTTACAAATGGAAAGAATCACAGCTGGAATCAGTTTGCCATTTCATTCAGATGGACCTTATACATTTCAGTAAGTGATAATGTACTGTGTAATTTGTGTGTGTGTGTGTGTGTGTGTGTAGATGTTCCTCAGCCACGGCTGCTCGTGTCTCCTGAAGTTCTCACAGTGAGCGGATCAGTGTATCTTCACTGTGATGTTCCACACAATATCACAGTATCTCAGTGTTATTTCTACCCAGAGAGAGACGACACAAATCTAAAACTCTCTCCATCATGTCAGCTCTCAGTCACTGGTTCTGAACTGATCAGGTGGACAGGACGCAGCTCTCCTGGAACTCTTCATATTATTTGTTACTACACTGTGGATAAATCAGGCATTCACACTCCTTCTCCTCACTCTCTCCCAGCTCCAGTTACAGTGCTGAGTAAGATCTAGATTATACTTTATGCCCATCACTGTTTAAGGCATTAATTACAACATGAATGGCTGTAATATGTACTGCATCTATTTATACAACCTTTATTGTCCTAGATATTTATATTCCTTATGTTTCTTCTTGTGCAGATAAGAAACCTGTACTAAGTGTCACTCATGATGATCAGCTTGATGAATTTAGACTTGATTGTGAAATAGCAGAGTCAGTAACTGTTGATTTTAGCTGTAATCTCTACACTGGAGAAAATCCTCAGCCTTATCTAAACCAAACATCTTTAAAGAGACAATCTGGGAAACTGGTTTGTATTTTTACAGCAGAGAGAAATGATCTGTTCAGACGTCTGCAGTCAGTAAAGAGTGATGAAGTGAGCTGTGATTATTCACTGATCTCTGACCCGACTGCTCGCTCTCTAATGAGTGACAAATACAACATGATACGTAAGTTACTAATCACATAACTGGACTTGCATGTGCATTGCTTCATATAAATACATCAATCATTTTTAAAAAATCTATTTTCATGTCATATTTCATGTCTTTCCTACTCCTAACACACTTGCCAACAAATGAAGAATCCACTGCAGGTCAGTCACTCAAGTTTCTTTAGTTAGAACTTTGTGTTGTCACTTTTACTCTGCTCATTTCAACTAGTGTAGTAATGTAACACAACTGCATGATTGTTGATTACTTTTTTAAAAATGTAATTAGCTGTTTAAATCAAATTTGCCTTTTGTTCTGAAACCACTTTCAGAATCTCTTTTGAAACTTACCTGAGTGTGCATGATCACCACAAGGAGCACATCTAATGAATAATCTGTGAAATGTATATTTCTAATTATTTTGTAGTCTCCTTAAATGTAATTATGTATGTGGCTTTTTGAAATAATTTGTGCAATAGTCATTAACTTAAAGTAAATCAAGTTGTGTTATGCACAGAATTTAATTTGATTTATCATATTTTTTCTGTAACATTAAAGTTTTCCTTTAGCAATATTTAATTTCTTCAATATATCAGCCTGATTGAAAGTTTTGGAACAGCAAGACCATGATTGTTTACATAATATTAAGTGTAATTTACTTAAAGTAGGTAGGCAGGCAGGCACAACTTTTTTGTCATATTATAATAATGAAATGTAGTTTAGCATCTACCAAAAGTGCAAATAGTAATGTAACTGCAGTATTGTCATTGTTCAAATTCTAAGGTGCGGATTACATAAATAGAGCCACATACTGTATACTGTATATATATTTTTTTCAGGGTTTCTGGTTACTGTACTGTCGGTTACTGGTGGCTGTGTTTTACTGGTTGGACTGGTGAGCGTCTTTCTCTGTATTTGCATCAGTAAGTGTTTAACTTCATCTTTAAGCAAAAACTTGTGATAAATTTAATAAATTTGGTTCTGTTGATTATTATGACAAAAGGTGCTTTTGTGTTTTAGGGAAGAGGAAGACTGCAAGGTTAGACATTTATTGCATTCAGCTGAACAGTCTGTAAATTGATCTTTGATTTATTACATCTACATATCTATTAGCAGTGTATATCTGTGTCATTTATTTTCATGAGCCACTGGGTAAAAATGTGGAGTATATAATGTAGATTTAAAAGTATGGTTTCTTTTTACTTTAGGAGTCATGATGTCCATGCCTAATATAAATAACACACTGTTTCTACTTTATAAATAATAATCAGTTTTTCACTGTCAGTTAAAGTTAATGTATTGTTAAAACCAGAAGGAATCATAAGGTTTAACAGTTTTTTTTAATGTATTGTTAAAACCAGAAGGAATCATAAGGTTTAACAGTTTTTTTTTTGTTTCTGATATTTAGTCTGGCTTAGAAGCTGATGAAACTTACTGTGATCAGCTCACCGCCTCAGGCTTCAGATAATTTATACTGGAATATATAAATATGAATGAATAATTAAATGTAGCCCGCAGGTGGAGAACTGCTGGTGTAGATGCTTTTGCTAACACAGTTGGTCACATTAAAGTGTTGTTGTTCTTACGATTCATTTGATGGAGGTGAATTAAGTCGAGCTGGGACACTGGATCGAACACTAAACAGAGTTTATAGAAATACTGAGGGAAAGTCTCAGACATCCATTAAGTGCTGACCTTTAACTTATTTTATAATAAGTCTTAAAAGTCTTAAACACAATCGATTTATTTTCTTCCTCAGTGTTTCCCAAACTTTTTTCTAGGGAACCACTTTTTGAAAATGAGAAGCCTTCACAACAAAAGCACCATTACTTTACACACCACGAGAAAAGTCTATATGTGCTTAAATAAATGTTGATCATTTTTATTACCTTGAATGATAAACCAGCCATTTCTGACATAGGCTACACAAGCTTTTACATTGTGTTTTTTTTTTTTTTTACATTAAATAATATGATTTATGCTTTTTGCTTAATAAGCTAGTCTAATAAAGATTATAATTTAGACAAAGTTTGAAAAACATGTTATAATAATATCACTACATTTGAATTTTCAGACCCCAGAGGAGACAGGAAAACACTGGTGAGTCGGGTTTTGCTCTCTGCTGGTAAATAAACGGTTTGGCTGTTCTGTGGTCAGAGGTTAGACATTTCTGCAGCTAGTCAGGCTTTGTGTGCAGCAGTGGGTTTTGCAAAATGATCTAATCTGATTATACTGTAACTACACATGAAAACATGACTGTACATGCCAAGTTAATAATTCTTAAAAGGATCACTAATAACGGCTGACATTTTCTTTTGTTTTTCTCATGTTTTGATAGGACAATGTTATTGACGAGCATTTCTCCATCCCTGACCTCCAAATGACCACCAAAATGCAGTGTACATGCTGCAAAACATTCTGATGTTTATTACACCTTACAGATTATATATGGTTATGCACAGTATTTTTTCTCTTGTATCTCTTAACACTCAATTTAATTCTGTTATCTTCCTTTTGGATTTGAAATGACTCGAGATCTCCTGGTCTGTAATTGTGATGTGACTGAATAGAGCTCATAGCTGAGTCCAGACTGAGTTAATCAGCTGATGCTTTTACATGTGTCTCAGTGCTCAATGTGAAGCTGTGTCAGGAAGTGGAGGAAGAAAAGTCAGAAACAAACATAAGCTTTATGAGTACAGTGGCATGCTATACAAACAGTTGGAATGTAACAGATGTTTGGATTATTTTTTCAATCAACTGTCTTTTCTAAAACTGTAGAAATAAAAATTCCAAACTCAGCAGCAATGTGTTTTTGTTTCCTGTCCATCTAAAATAAAGACTTTATCTTAAAGTAAGAAAATATATATGGAACAGCTTATATATAGCAATATCAAAGCTTAATTTTAATACAGAAATTATCTATCTATTGCGTTGTATTGTTTTTTAGTCACTCTATACACAATTTAATTTGGTATTTTTATCAAATATTTGAGCGTTATATTTTGTAAAAATGAAAATAAAATAAAATAATTCCATTTGTATTTTTCATTTGTAAAATAGCATAAAAATCATGGGTTGTGTATCGAGTGATTAAAAACAATACAAACCATTTTCGGGAGTGGGGCTAAGAAACCCCCATCTCGGTTTATTAATTTGTCTGGTCGGCTTAGGTTTAGTATTCAGTGCGCACCGTTTGTATATCTGTTATGTTACAACTATATTATAACACTCAGACCTTTTATTTGGGTAAAGCGACTGATGTGCTTAACTTTTATCAGCAGAATAAACTTCATTTCATTAAACCAGTCAAACCCGTAGATCTGTTTCACTGAATAATCCACAACTTGAATATGTAAGACTTACTGTACATCTGAACAGAGTCATTACATAAATCACTGATCAATAGCTCATGATACATACATTTAAATAATTTATTCATACAGATGTACCTGTTTTACATGGAAATTTACTGGCTTGTTACTGAACGATTTACACTGACAAAGAGCCGTATAAGAACAGTGGCAGCTGGCACACATAAACATAGATGCAGGATTATTATTTATAGTCTAAAATGCTTTTCTAAATGTGGGCTATTGTTGTTTACTCACACTATTTGTTAATTTAATTTAAATGAGGTTTTGGCTCGTGATGTTGAACCGGCATTGTGATCCGCCTCTTTTATTTCCTAAAAGCAGACATTTCACTTTATATAAGTGTATATTTTTCACGTCTGCAAAGTGAGTATACACAGAGTTTCGGTTCATTTTCTGACGCGCTCAAGTTCACCAAAACCAATACAGAATAGCGCACACAGTTTTCTTTCATTATTTTACAGAATCATACCATTTTGTCATCATTGTGAGTGCACAAAGTAGAGTCTTATAAATGCTATGAAGCTTATATAGATTTATTATATAGTTTTTGCACATTAATCTGAGAATACCTGTGGCACACCCACTTTTTCTGACTCCTACATTTAATTTAAATTCAAATTTGTACAGTAATTTTAGTACTGTTGTACTTCAGAATGCATAGATTTTCTAATTACACATGATAAAATCTAAAGGCTCCTGTGTTAACGTTTACTTTGCTTAAATTCAATCCTAATAAGATTTAATTTAATTTTAATTCTTCATTTGTACTATAATTTTAGTACTGTGATTATGAATTTGTTTAACTACAATGTTTACTTGATTTTATCTTCTACTACGTGCATCTCTAAAGGAGCTGCGGCTCATTAATCGTTGAGATATTTCTTTAATAAGGCCCGAGGCGTCAGTCTATAGTTATGTAGCGCCACTCAGCCGCAAATGCCCGCAAACGCACAAACCCAAATGCTATCGCCGTGAGATACGGCAGTAAAACCATTATTCTGGTTGAGTACCATTTGTATATGTGCTAAAACATACTTGTGAATCATCATAATGAAATAAATAAAACTGTACATCGGAACATGTGCAAAGGAAACACATTTTACACTCTATAGCAGTCTCTGAATCACCCAGGGCTATTTCCTACAGCATCTGCTCTTTGTTTCTCAAAACTGAAGAAGATATTTCTCTCTGAAAATATTATGTCTGGTGCTCTGCAAGATGAAAATATTAGGAAACAAAAGCAAAAATCAAGACTAATAAAGCAATATTTATCAATTTTCGTCATATTTATCTTGTGCTCTCAAACCCAAATGTCTTCATTGTATTAAATAAAATAAAAAATGACACCCTTTTCTGTTCCAGTATATAAATATAAATAGATATTACAGTTATAAGCCATGCCAGGGCCGGTCAGGACTAACTGTTTGTGGTTGATTGACTGTTTGCGCCCTCTAGTGAATGAATTAAATCCTTGCTCAGAGACGTCACAGTGAGGAAATAAAATAAATGTAACCCCTTGGGCTAAAAAAAAGGTTTGCTGAGTACAGTAAAACCTCGGATTGAGAGTAATGCGGTTTGTGAGTGTTCCGCAAGACGACCAAAGATTTAAAATAAATTTTCACTTTGTAACATCTAGACCACCACGGTTCCGGGGCATAAGATCTGGTTCTCCGGATTACTGAGCCGCTGCTTTGTCTCCCCCTAGTGTGTCTGTGTCGGTATGTCTACCAAGATTAACAGATTAGTTTCACCTGTGTCTCCTTCCCTTGTGTGTCACTATTTAAACCAGTCAAACCCGTAGATCTTAGTCCGTTCACGGTTGGTGTCATGTTGGTTACTGTGCTACGTGTAAACTTCCTATATGTTCATCATCTTCCTCCTCAGGACTAAGAAGTGTTTGCAAGGTCGAGGCAAGGTCAAGTTCATGACGGCAAATCACTGTCCAAGTCAAGGCTGTAGAAATACTTCACTTGCAACTAAAGAACTATTGTTGCTTATGTTCTACCCTTTTAACGAACTTGCTTTAAGTTACTGAGTGGCCCGCCTGCAGACCCAGCCTGGGAAGTTGACCTTCAAGTTTATGTTTTGTTTATTTTTTGTTTGTCAAACTAAAAGAAAATAAAACGAGTGATATTGAACATTTCTCTGCATCTGCATCCGCTTCCTTCGCACAGGGGAAATCATGACAGATGAACGGACCTTCCAGGACGCAGCAGGAATCCCACTGCCCGAGGACAATGCGCGGCTACAGAGTTACCTCCGGGATCAACAGCGGGAAATTGAAAGCCTGGCGCGGGCGGTTCATGACTTGGCCTGCAGTGTCAGCCAGCTTGTGGCTGCACGACCATCACCCACCTCTCCACCTCAAGCTGCGGAGCCTTCCCCTCCACGCCCCGCACCACCTGAGAGATATGCTGGAGACCCTGAGGGATGTAAGCGCTTTCTTCTCGCCTGTGAGCTGTACCTGGCCAACTTTCCGCATATGACCGAGATCCAAAAGGTCAGGTTTGTCACCCAACAGCTCACAGGTCGAGCCATGGACTGGGCCACGGCCGTATGGAACACCGGAGAGGCGACCACGGCCCGCTACCACCGATTCATTGAGGCTTTCCGGGCAGTTTTTGACAACCCAGACCAAGGTAAATCAGGAGAACAGCCGCTGTTGAAGATTAAACAAGGAAACCAACCAACCAGTGCTTGTACTGTGGGGGGGAGAAGCACCGAGTTAGCTCGTGCCCGCTACTCAAATTAACCAACATCACCCCATCTCACACACATGTACCTTTTTGTTTAAAAGCACAAATTTCTTTCAATAACCATGATTTGTCTGTTTTTCCTTTAATAGATTCCGGGTCGGCTGGGAACTTCATTTCATCTTCTGTACTTTCCACGCTGCGAGCTACAGTGTCGAAGCTTCCATACCCGATATCTATTAAAGCTCTAGATGGTCGTCACCTAAAACAGTCACCTCTTAAATTAACCTCCGCGCCCCTTCGGTTAACTTTCCCCGGTCACTCTGAGGTAATAAAATTATTTTTAGATGTGAAGACTTTATGGACTTCTTTAATGAAAAAATCAAAAATATCAGGAAGAAAATAACGGAGGTTCAACCTCTAATAGTATCCCATGATCC
>JAQQZT010000016.1:21739056-21751593 GCA_030068275.1 Clarias platycephalus
TGTGTGTGTGTGTGTGTGTGTGTGTGTGTGTGTGTGTGTGTGTGTGTGTGTGTGTGTGTGTGTGTGTGTGTCCTACCTGCACTAAAGGGAATGGAGTAGACAAAGGTGCCAGGAATTTGCTCAGCCGCTCTTTTATACCACAAGGGAAAGTGATCCGCATTAAAGACGCCCTCCTTATCCTCTGCTCTCAATAGATCCCTCCACACACACACACACACACACACACACCAATTTAATATTAACTTGGATGACATGTCCATCATCTAAAGTGATCATTCATTTTCTGGACAGACCCCAAACAGTTTTCTGACTGGCCGGTTAATAATCGGTTCTGCTCACTGATTGGACAGCTGCTCCGGGACCACGAACAGGTTGGTTCTGGAGAGGCCGGTCCGAGTGCCGAGGAAAGCGATCTCCACTCCTTTATCGGGATTCCTGAATGTAGCAGGAAAAAAGTGATCATTATTTATAAGAAATTGAAAATATTTAATAAATTAAATGATTTATTTTTAGGAACTTTATAGGTTTTGCTGTAAATACTGATTTTGCCAAAAATACCTAAAATATAATGAGTTAGAATGAGATTTTCATAAAATGTTCATGTGTGTAATTTGTTTGTTTGTTAGTTACCTAATCTCAATAAGATTGTGTCAAGTTAAACCTTTTTTAACACATTTCACATTTTCAACAGCACTTATGAAGGATGTCGACATCAAAAAGAAAAAGTTGAACTTCTTAAGACCTGAATGTCCTCATATAAGGACATGACATTTCCTCCCAACTTCATTGCCTATATGTCCTTGTAGCATCCTCATATGAGGACTGTTGTATAATTCTCTTTCTAAACTTCTTCCTGGTTGCCGGGCCATTGATTAAATTTATAGTTATCAGCTATGAATTTTAAAAAAAACAGACAGTAAAAATCGTAATGCACTCCAGGACTCGGAAGGTTAAGCAAAATCTATTTTAGTAGATTCATAAAATATTCTGTGAAAAGTTTATATGCATTTCTGGCAAAAAACTATTAAGACGAAATATAACATATATTATATTTCTTCCTGTACACAAAACAGCTGACTTATTAGTGTGAACCTATCGGACTGAAGATTTGTGCCAATTAAGTAAAAACTAGTGAAAAACTGTCAATATTGTCGAGCTTCTGAAGCCATGGCCTGAGTCATCTCCAGACCTAAAGCCAGCAGAAAACTGTTGGACAATGGGGAAGAACTGTTTTCTGTACATGATCTTCAGGAAGCAATCACGCAGGTATGTATCTCAGATATCTCATTGACTCTATGCCCAGCCGGATCCAGTAGGTTTCATACCAAATATGGATTGTTGTATAGCATTTTCATTGTGAGGAATAACAAATTATTCTTATTATCTTGGTTTGAATATTAAATTTCACTTATGTCTCAATACTTTTGGCCAACACTGAATATACATAAATGGAACTTTTAGAGAGAAATGACTTTCCGAGTCGAAATTAAGATTATGTGTGTTGTGTGACTAATGCTATATCAGACATCCTTTATTCTTTATTCGTTCAATGCTGGAAAACTGGGGAAGCTTCCACAACACACCTTTATAGCTACAGCTTTAGCTAAAAAAATAATTTTAATGGTCTTATGTTATTTCTAAAGACAGAATTAAACATCTGTCCATAGACTTCTTCCGCATGAGAAAGTGTGCTTGTGACTCACTCTGACTTGTTGAGAGCGAGGCCGGTCCAGTAGGCCTTGAGTGGAGCGGTGATCACGGCGTCGAACAGAACCTGTTGGATCAGCTCCCTGTCGCCTACGGCAAGCCAGATGTGACATTCACATACTCATACACACACAATACACATAAAAACCTGGGCGTGTAATGAGGACGAGATACGGCTCGCTGAAGAGAGGACATTAAAATATGTGAATGTATGTTCAAAAAAATGTAATTTACAGACATACAAAGAGTGCTTTAATAGACTTGATAGTTCTTGCAAAAGTTTGAGCACTTTCATGACAGTGAGCTAGCAAACACTGGAGAGATTAGGACTGACTAGATAACAAGTTCAACACATGATCATATAGAAACAGTTCACTAATTGGGATTTGCATTGTGGATGGTGTAAGATTTCTCTCAGTTGATGTTAGTTAACATTTATGGAAGGAGTCTCCAGTGTCAGTGTTTTGTAAGAGTAGAAGAGCAGATGAGTTTGTGTGGAGTTTCTCTGCAACAAAACAGATAAATAGATTAAAAGTATGAGGTTTACTCATTAAACGTATGTGGAATTTCCAGGATATGATGTTATAGTAAGATTAATTCCATCTCACCATCCTATTCTCACTGATTATTTTCCTATAACCTCATGACTCAAATTGCTTAATTTCTTTTCCAGGAGCTTGAACATCATTAAACAGCTTTTGCTTGTGGTCTCTTACACTTGAGGTGGGGTTTGCGGCCGGTTAGGTAGAGTTTGATGGCCTGAACCTGGGTCAGGTAGCGATGCTCATGATGCTCGTCTGTGTTGCAGTACGTCCTGCGGAGACCGAAAGTTACAGTGTGTTACACCTCCAGCAAAACATTGCAGGCAGAAATCTAAATTAGACACTTTTACAGATAATGAAACTGCCCTGGCACCTTTACAGCATGGCGTAATTAATCACCGCGCATAAAAACACCTGGGAACAATAGAAGGGCAGTAACTTCCGCACTCTGCTTCCTGGTGAAGGACAAAAGTGTGTGTGTGTGTGTGTGTGTGTGTGTGTGTGTGTGTGTGTGTGTGTGTGTGTGTGTGTGTGTGCAAATGCTGTGTCTGTGCCTCCTATACACTCCTTAGCTAATTACAGAGCGCACTGCAGTGCTGGAGAACCTTTCAGGGTTTGAGGAGAATCTATTTAACAGAATAAAATTTGGTATCAAAGTTGATGCAAGGTTAAATAAGATTAGTTTAAGCTATAAATTATTATATCATTCCACATAACTTTACAGTTAGCTTAATATTAGCATGGTTGCTAGCCGACCTGGATAAATTACAGATACCAGATTACAGTTGTAGAAATATGCCATGTTTAATTATAGTTAGCAAAATTATATCTAACTTGCTAGGCAACTTTAACATAGCCACAATGCTGTATTTACTTGTATTGTTCAACTCCAGCTAGTGTTTTATACTAAGCATATATTATAGTTTATATAGTAAGCTTAGAATTATTACAGTTCTAGAAAAATCCTAAGCATTATTATAGTTAGCATAACATAATCTAACTTGCTAGCTTACTTTAACATTAGGACGATTTACTATAGATAGCTGTATCATCGCTTCATGCTAAGCATTATTAAAGCATTATACAGTACTTAGTGTAATGTTGCTAAATTTCATGCTGCCAGATCACTGTTCTAGAAACATTTCATGCTAAACATTATTATAGTTAGTGTAAGATTATTTTGCCTTCTAGGACACGGTGGTCATATTGTGGTGTATACAAACATCTGTTTAGCTTGACCTATTTCACTTAACTGTTGAAGTGAAATAAGTGTTTGATGTTAAGCTACACTGTTGTTAGTCTTTCAGCTGCTCCTGTCGAGGCGTCGTCACAGCAGACTATACGATCCGCACAACAACTTGGCACAGATTTTACGCCGGGTGATGCCACCCTCCCAATTGATCTGGGCTTGGAACTGGCAGTGAATCCTGCAGCTGGGGTTTGGCCATTGGTTTGGAGTTAAACCGAGGCCTTCCACATGCCATGTGAGTAACCTACAGTACCACTGAGCCGCCAATGCCCCATGCTAAGCTATACTATATACTACAGTAATACAGTGCCAGTTAACCGTTATATTAGCAGAAAGCTGTGTTTAGAATGCTGGCTTGACTTCAGGTAAAGCTTATTTTGCTTATTATTTAGCCAGCATTTCAGGATTATAGCTAGCACAAGATTAGCAGAACTACCTTTAGAGAAGACTTTGCTAGTTTGCTGCCTTATACAGTATAAGCAACTGTTTAGCATAAACTACTGTAGTTAAATATTCTATTGTGAGAATACAGTTAGTATTTCATGAAGCTACATATTATAGGATTACCGCTAATGTTTGGTAAGCTAAATGGCTGTATTTAAATTGTTGCTTAAATTAACTATGATATTATGTAATTACACACTGTGTTTTAGGCTAAACATAATTTTTTTTTAAAAGCAAGTAACAATATCTAAAAGCTAGTGATTACATTATGCTCTGTCCTTTACGATTGCCAGCCACCCCACAATATGGAAAGTTCTAATAGACCTGTTCTGTATTTTTAAATAATCAATTGTGAGTAAAAATCTATAGGAGAGAAATATTATTATTAGGACAAACTACTAAGACCCGGTGATTTTTATGAAACACAATCAGTGGATAGAAGGAACAGGAACATTTAATTAATCTGTTTTGCATTCATTTGTTTGATTTTATTGAGAAAAAACGGGGAAGGAGAAAGGATAAAGGAGGGATGGAGAGAAAAAGGGAGGATTTTTAATGTGGAGAAAGCCCGAGATCCAGTAACATTCAACACGGAGTGAGCAAGGGGCAACAACAGGGTGAGGCAGCCCATCACAGGCGCACGCACTGACAGATGATTTCAAAGTAACTTTAAAGTAACGTGATTAATTTTTATATGTAATAATCAGTAATGTAATCAAATTACAATTTTAATGTGGTAATTAGTCATTTGTAGTCGATTACTTTTTTTGAGTAACTTCCCCAACACTGTCCCTTGATACTGTAAGTATAATATTATGTATTTAGTGAATATTCCAGTAGCACTGGGTTTTTAACCTACCTTCTTTTATTACTACATTACAGAATATTAAATATAATTTGAATTACAAATAATATTTACAATGTTATCTATAGTAACCCAAACAGATCATATATTGAGAATATAATATAGGAGGGGAAGGGACATTCAAGTTAAGCTGGGTCAAAACCTGGGACGTTTCTGATCAATGACGGCATAAAACCAATTGTATCTTTACTCCACCATCCCCTCCATCACCTGTCCCTTATTTCTATTTCAGGGAGATGGCAACCAGCCTTCCATTAATGATCACATATGATCAAGTTCATCTACTGTATTATAACTCTGTGTAAATGACTGATAAGGATGGTGCAGACTTTTCTCTTTTACTATTTAACTATTATTCTAGAATAATAAAAGTATAAATGTGTGTTACCATTCATCTGCCAGAGCCACACCCGGCTGATCAAGATCCCGTAGCCCTGCCAGACAGAAAACACTCTCAAAATATTAATGTACATTCTCAAACCTTTTATGCAAAATTCAAACAGTTTTTTTAATCTAAATGTTTAATGTACTGTAGGAAGGATGCAATTTAAATGGACATAAAAACATAGAGGAATTTGAAGCAGTGGACCAGTTTACGCATTAAGCACTCAAACTATTGAAATGAAGGTCAGAAATCTTGGTGAAATTTGAAACGGTGAATATATACAGTGCATCCTTTCTACAATAAACATTTAGAATAAAAGATTAATAAATGCGGAGCAGAGAGAGGGAAATATATATATATTTTTTAAACTCAATTTACCTGCTTCCAGTGAGACGTTTCCCTTAAAGAAGTGCTTTCCATGCCCTCGAGACAAAGCCACGCCAACACTACATAGACACACAAACACATCATTCATAAGAAAAATTAAACTCTTTATAGCTATTTGAGAGGTTGCCAGGCTGTCCATATCTACCTGTATGAGGTTCCTCTGATGTCAGTAAAGTAGTAATCATTGTGCATCGTCAGAACACGCTTCTGTCGAAAAGAAAGATGATGTTAATATATCAAGCAGGCACCTGAAGAATATTTGACATAATCGATGAATGAGACTCGATGAAGAAAGCCGACGCCCACCCCTCTATCCACCGTCCTCTTCACCTCCATGGAGAAGGTGCCTGTTTTTCTGTTCACCATGGCGTTCCTAAGCTGTGACAGAAAAAACACGGCAGAGAGTAAATGTAATTCACACATTATACCACATCAGGTCTGGATTCTGATTGGTTTATTTACTGTAACAGCAGCTCTGACAGTAGTGCAGCTGCAAATCACAGGTTTAATACACTAATGAGAAATGTTATCATTTCTATAGTAATCTCGCTCACATGGATTGCCATAGTTAACCTTAGCAAGAATTTCAAATATGGGGAATATCCAAACTGAATATGTTCAAAACAGTAAACGAACACACCGCTTCTCTGGAGTGTTTAAAGGGTTTATATTGTTGCTCAATCAACTGAATTTGCATACTGGAACACGATTGGCGCTTATTTTTTATGATGCAACAATAGCAATACAGAATCAGTGTCAAACCCTTGCAGCGATACTGTTATTATTTTTGCTATGACCATAAAGCATGAGGGGCGTTCAAATCAAACCAGGACTTGTGGTGGAATTTCTGTAGGCATAAAAGTGATTTCAGAGGACAGTAGGACAGTAGGACTTCAAGCACAGTACGCAGTACAGATGAGACTCTCAGCTGCAGTAAAAAAATTTTTTTTAATGGTTTAAACTTTTTTTAAGGCTGTGCATCTGTGAATGCCAATCCCAGTCGAGATGGCCCAGAGCCCACTTTAGTCATTACCATGAACATTCAGCAAGTGGAACACATGATTCTTGAACATTGGCGGATTTTTCACCAACAAGAAAGTGCATCTATCTGTGGGAACTGTACACACAATCATTCACCAACACTATTTGCACATTACAGGAACTCATCTGGGAGTTATTGCCACATCCCCTGTACAGTCCTGACCTCGCTCCAAGTCATTTTCACATATTTGAAACTTTAAAGGAGTTCCTGGGAGGCCAGCGAAAAAACGTTTTACCTTGATGGTGTCCAAGCACTAGTGAAACACTGGGATAAGTGCATTAGTGTAGCAGGGGATTATATAGAGGAATAAAGTGAGTTTTTACTCTCAGAACTGTGTTCTGTTATCCTGATCAAAAGTCCTGCTTTGACTCGAACACCCTCTGTATATAAACTTCCTTTCCTGTTTTTTTTTAAATAGTTTTTTAATGTAATGGAAAATGTCCGTACAAAATTGTCAGCATCTTCCCACTCCACCTCAGACAGATCAACACTGCTGTAATGAGCCTTCCGTCTCTTCTGACCGTCCTGGTACTGTATACACACAGACACACACGCACACACAGACAACAGACAAAAACACTCATTTATTACATAGCAATACACTACAAGCAGGGTTTACTAAGAGAGTGCAAACGTATAAAAACAGAAACCAAACTTGGATCACAAGAGTCACATGATGTCCACAAGATGGAACAGGATGAATGTAGTAAAAGGAGATATGATTGTTCTCCTGCAGGGGCTGCTTTTAACCCCGGTTACACACACACATACACCAATAAATACATACATACATACACTGATAATCACACACATACTGCGTCTCTAAACCCTTTATGTTAAACCGGTCAGAGTATTTAGTTTTCCTACAGATTTTTTTTGATCATGTTAAACATAAGCTTTAGAACATTTTTTGTGCAATTTTGGTATCTAAGATTTGCAGATTTCCTCCTTACAGTCATACAGTCCAAACAAAACTGTACATACAGTATTCCGCATACCGGCACACTACACTGCAGTCTGTTCCCAATTCCTTAAAAGAGAGACTGTAATGAGGTCAGCCCGAACCCTGCATTAACACTAGCAAGAAGCCTGTGGGTGTGTCAAGATCAGGAACATCATCACTCATGGGTGTGGCTTGTGCAGCTTGGAAGGAGTCTCCAGTGGCAGTGCTTTGTAACATTTACAGTTAAAGCTGTAATTAAAATTTTTCTAATGTCTTTAAGACCAAGGAGTTTATGCTTTGTGGTTTCTCAGTAATGTAATAAAAAAAAAAAGAGAGATGCAGGGACGGAAACTACTTTTGGCAAATTACGGTGGTGTGGGACGAATACAATTTCTCAGACATGCAGAGACGGAAAATAATTAACTTTGGGGAGATAACAGTATTCTGACGGCAGACCTACAGTCAGCACGTCTACACATTCTGCCGCTCCACAATCATGTTGGAAAACAGTGCTATTACCCATGAGCACCAGTGACAGCTCCATGACACGTATTCAAGGGGCAGGATGACGGAATTTGACACAGCTGGCAGGGCATAAGTACTCCCTGTTCTCTATTCACTGCGCTGCTGTAAAAGGCCATCAGGCTGAACATCAGTTGGGTGAATAGAGTATGAGGTGTACTTCACTCATGTTATGCTTTTTATATGACCCTGCTGGAGCTTCTCTGCAGACAGGCAGACTACATCACACTGCCACAACAGCTGACCCACCCCACCAAACCTCTACTACTGCTCCAACCAATCACACTCCATCGCTGATTATTTTCAATACTCTGTATGTATTTCAATAAAAGAACAAAACTCAGGAAAAGTTGTTCTTTTCTTTTATTTTTATTATCCAAAGTTAAGTTATCTTTCCCATGCATCCCTCACCTCCTTTGTTCGCTAAATCTAGCGGTTTACTTATCCTTTATTATCTTCTGGGCCCAGACCCAAGGGGCAGCCCATCCAGTCTGTGTGTTTTTTATTTCTACATTCCTTTTGGTTTCAGTTTCTTGTTTTTACTTTTATTTTCTCACTCCTAAGTTTTTAATATTTTGTCCTATGAATATGGAACGCATTTCTGCGCAGTCCTGCTGTACTCTTCTCATTTATTCAAAAGAAGAACTCCTGGCTCTTGGACAAAAAAGCCACACTGCTACTACATGTCCCCTGTTCTGGAGGAAGGCAGAGCCGGCGCCAAGCTAAAGGTTAGGGTAAAAACTAAGCGGTGGATATACAAGTCCTCTATTCTCTCGATTATAAAGGGATCGTGAATTTGCTAGCTAATAAGACCGATGAGCTAGCGGCCCTGGTGTGCAGTACAGTATGATGTGCTTTACAGAGACATGGCTAACTAGCGACACACCGGACATCCATGGTTTCACTACTGTAAGGGTGGACAGAGATGGTAAGAAATGTGGCAAGGGTGAAGGGCTCGCTCTGTTTGTTAACGTCAAATGGTGCAACCTGGGACAGATCACTGCAAAAAAGGTTATCTGCTATCAGAACACTAAGCTGCTAGCAGTGAGTACCTGTCCTTAATATATTATCTGGAATTTACTTCTGCATTCAATAAAGTATCTATCGATCTATCAATCTCTATTATTTTTTAAACCTAATAAAGACTGAGAGACCTAATCATCTAGATCCAGATCCAGAATCTGTCAGAGCCAATCATCAGTCTATTTTAAGGCTAATTTGCATAAAATTAAGTAATTTTCATTTCGCACGTCATTTGTTAATTGCTTCCTAGTGAAAATGCAGGGGGGGAAATGTAATCCAATTTAATTTAATCCAGTTCATTTCACTGATATTTTTTTCCATTGGTAGAATAAAAAATAATAACTTGAAGATGAATAATAATGAACACCCAGTCATGCTAATAAATAACAAATAAATAAAAAGAGTACAACAACAGTACAACATCTGAAACATACACTGCAATCACACAAAGGCACTGTAGTCACTCTTCTCTCTCATACACACACACACACAAACACACACACACACTCAGCATGGTTGAGTGTCGGCCAGTGTGGTTTGCACAAAACACAAAACTACGCACACAGCGGCACAAATACTGTGGCTAACACACTAACACGAATACAGACACATAGTTATACACACATACTTTACTCACACAGTCTCACGCACACACACAGTCACACAGTCACACACAGTGACTGAATGTTAGGAGAGGAGGATCTCTGTGGTTACCTCGGCTCTCAGCTCAGGCCTGGCAGGCACCTGAAGGAGCTTTTACTCCTGCATGCAATACATCAAAGGAAAAGGGTTCGCATTACAAAACTACAACTCCCAGCATGCACCTCTGCATCCGTCCAGCTTGTCATGGCACAGCACTTTCCCTGTATGAGTACTAAGAGTAGTAATAGGGGATTTGTTAAATGTATTGTCAGGTGTAGGAGCACTCACTGCACGGTCTGTGCATCACTTATCATTCTGCGTTTTTCTCGTTTTTTTCCCACAACCTGTTCGGTCCGGACATGACGCATATTCCGATAGCAGATTATTTCCTTGAGCAACTTTTCTGTGGACGAGAGCCAAGGTGGGAAATCTTGCGCGGCTGTCTAAATGGGAGGGGCATACTCAGTCTTTCCTGTCAATCATGGTGACAAAAGCCAACTCCAAGTGTCTGGGAGATAAGATCTGATGAAGAGGGCAGATTGCGCTTTTCTCCAGGTGTGTTACACCACTCTCTGATGCAGTATGAGCAGCTTAACAATTTGGACACAGATTTACAGAAAAGCTCTTATTTTTTAGCTGATTGGTAGCTACATTATCATTACAGCAAATAATGAAACTAAGTTTGATTCTGAGAAATGCATAATATCCAAAATGACGTCTGTGGCTGATGTGTAGTCTTCTTGTTGGTGTAAATTAAAATAATAATATCTAAAAAAGCATGTATTCCCATTTCATCTGTAGGTTAAATGAATTCCTTTTCAAAAATCAATCAAAGATATATAAAGGTTTAACGTAATGATAAGCAACACACAGATCTTGCTTTTTCAAGTTCAAGTTCAAGTTTTTGTGTTTTGGGTGACTTTCTACAGAGTTGTTCAGCGCCGTAGGCAGTCATTGTGGTGTGTATAAGTGTAATCTCATGTGTACATGAAGACTCTGGTGTTTAACATGACAACAATGTTCTTACCAAATGCCGGAGATCTGGATGCATGAGGATGTAGCCGTTGTTGGTGACGGCAAACGCATAACCGTGGATCCCCAGCTGGAAGAAGAATGCAAAGGTTTAACAAAACTTGAACATTTTGTTGAATTTTTGCAAAAAAGACTTGAAATGTATGTTTAAGACTTGAAAAGTGTTGAAGATAGTACCTTGTGTTTTGGGATGGTCTTCATCAGGTCCTGGATGGGAATATCTATTCCTACTACACCCAGGAGAATGCCTTGATTTTTCTGATAAGTCAGATGGAAAGGAGAGAATTAATGATAAAAATCACCAGTGTGATGGTCTATCACTCACATACACACACACACACACACATACACACACACCGTTTCATTCTTGGTGCTAAAGACAGGCATGGCCACCGTGGTCATTGGGTTTTGGCCGTGACGTGCAGAAAGCTGGAGAAACAATCCGACAAAGGGAGCATGATGTCAGAGTAAGTTCCATACTTATGAATGTTATTTATAATAAAAAATGTAAAATATAATGATAAAATAAAAAAGTATTTAAATTATGAAAACTATCATTGGTGATAGTATCTCATAACTTCTAATACACTCTGTTTAAGGACTTATAAAACACATCAGACTGAAGACCTGCTTGTCTTCTGAGACAAATCAAAATCAAGCACCGTTTGATTGACGTCATCTAAAGACCTGTGCTGCATGATCAGTTAGCATGATGTAGTGTTGTGGTGTTAGCCTGTGGTGTTTCGCTCTGTTGTTGTCAGCTGGTTGTATTTGCATCTATACATATTTCATTTTGGCGAGCCAGCCAGGAGTGGGACTTGTCTAATAATAAGCCAAGGAACCTCAAAGAAACTCATATGGTGAGAATTTACACCATTCAACCACAGACTGCATAAGACTCTGACATCACAAACATGACAGGAGAAAAATAGGATTCATGTATGGACAAGGGGACATGAAAAGCCAACACAGCTTACATATGCTGTCCTAAAAATGTGAAATACTGTGTGGAGTTTACAAAAAAATGTGTTAAGATTGTGGTGTCTGTGCAGACTATAACGTCCTTTAAATCTACACACACACACACAATAATACAACAGCCATAGCTACAGTAAGGATCAAATGGAGTAAGATTTCTGCGTGGGAGCATCATACCCGTCAATCATAGTGACACTAGCTACACGTGTACTTTAGTGAGATTATCAGAGGACTAATAAAGTTTCTTTTTTTTTTACAACATGAGCAGAAGATTGGTGAAAACACACACAGTTTGTTAGTTTGTGTAATAAATATAATGTATGGTAAATAAACATAAATGTGCTGCAATGAAATGTAAACGTCCTGCATCCTACCGAAACTCCTTGCCTCTGATCTCCACTCAGCTCTAAAGCTGATGCTGCAGCAAGATCACGCTTTGTGGAGGGAAAAAAAATTGAGACTGAATGAATCTAAATAAAGTGCCCATGGTGCATTCTGGGAAATGCCCCTGTGCTCTGTGTAACCCCTCGTTCTCCTTCACCCTTCTCTCTTTCTCTCTCTCTCTCTCTCTTTCTGCTCTGCTGTCACTTTTATTACAGCTTTAAGAGATAAAGGCCAATGATCCACGAAATGATGAATGGAGTGTCTCTCAGAGCGAGATACAACGACCGTACGCCACAGGAGGACAGCCCTCAATGCTTTCAATGTGTGTGTGTGTGTGTGTGTGTGTGTGTGTGTGTGTGTGTGTGTGTGTGTGTGTGTGTGTGTGTGTGTGT
>JAQQZT010000016.1:21755411-21768607 GCA_030068275.1 Clarias platycephalus
TAAACACTAACATACGGCATTAAACACTAACATACAGCATTAAACACTAACATACGGCATTAAACACTAACATACAGCATTAAACACTAACATACAGCATTAAACACTAACAAACAACACTAAACAGTAACACACACCAAACACTTACACTAATAAAAACAACAAAAACTAACACAAAGAACTTAATACTAACACACAGCACAACAATTCACACTATTTTATGAAACATGAAACTAAACCCTAATACACAGTCTTAAACACTAAAACACAAAACTCAACACTGCACAAATAAAGAATACACACTGTGTTCTAAACATGGCACTACACACTTTCACATTTAACTTTTACAACTTTAAACACTAACAAAATGATGAAACACTAACAGCATTAAAACGCTACACAACATTAAATACTTGTATGCAGTATAGCAAAGCACTAAACACTAAAACACAACAAAATTACACACAATACCAAAGTCTAACTCTAACACACCACTAAACAATAAAAACAATAAACACTAACAGTAAACAGTAACACACAGCACTTGATGCTAATCCACTAGACAAAACATTAATAAACAGCATTAAATGCTAATCAAAAAAAAACAATGAAACACAACACTATACATAAACACACAACACTAAACACACTATCATCCCACAATAAACACTAACACACAACACATTCCACTAACCCAACACTAAATACTTACAACATTAAACAAAAGTACACAGCACCAAACACTCACACAGACACAACACTAAACAGTAAACTGTAACACACAATTCCACCAATCCCTAACACACAACACAAACCACTGTCACACAACATGAAACGCTATAACACACACAACATTAAAACAAAGGCAGGAGAATAAACTGTGTTATGTCACTACAGTATTTGAGTGAACATATCCTGGAGTCAGTTTTTCAGCGAGTGTGCAATCAGTGTGTATTTGTGTGTATTTCTGTAGCCGCCGGGGGTCCAGCTACACAACGACAGCATCAGCATTTTTAACACATTAGCATTAGCGTTTCAGGCCATCAGCGGCTTTAATTCCTCACTAGGTCTCAGAATGGGAATTAAGCCATGTGCTAGTGAAATGACCCGAGCGTTCCCGCTGGAATAAAACCACACCGCCGCGTGAAGCACATTTATAACAGAGACACATCAAGGAGAATAGGGATATTCCTGTATGTGGGTCATTTTTTTTTTTTTTTTAAAGAAAATGAAAGACACACGGAATTGATGTTCTTGATGTTTCCTGGAATCCACATTCCTAGCACCATACTGCATGCTCCTGGGGTTCCAGCTGCTCAGCATCTCAGTCTTACATTCCCTGGAATTATATTTTTCAGTGATCTCAATTCCAGAACATACCTAGTCCAGGGATCTTTCCCCCCCCATGCCTCATGATGTTCTCATGCTTCAATTGTTCCATAGTCCTAGGTTCTCACTTTTGTGTGGTCATATGGCCCAAGACACTAATCTTTCAACAATCTACATACTATATGTTCTCAGGGTCCTGTTTTCTTAGCACCATGTGTTCCCAGGATCATGTTCTTAATGTTGTATGTCCTCATATGTTCTCATCTTCCTTTCCTCCAAAGGCTCGGTCTTCTCAGTGTTCTTTGTTTTAAGCACATTATGTTTCCAGGGCCATACTGTATGTGCTCATGATGCTTTGTTTATGGGGATCTACTATATGAATCATGGAGTCCACTAGACCTCTGAAGGTGTCCTGTGGTATCTGTCTTCAGATCCTTTATATCCTGTAACTTGTAAGGTCGGGAGACCATGAATCAAACTTGTTTTTCCAGCACATCCAACAAATGTCCGATCAGATTGAACTCTGTTCAAACTATGTTTCTCAAACTGTTTCTAAACAGTGTTTGCAAGCAGTGTGTAAGGGTGCATTATTCTGCTGAAAGAGGTCAATTATCGCACATCAGGGAACTATAATGTACGATAATTCCATTATGGCGTGTAACTTGGTCTGCAACAATGTTTAGGTACTGTAAGTGGTACATATTAAAGTAACATCCACATGAATTGCCAGATCCAAGGTCTCCCAGGAGAACATTTTCCAGAACATCACACTGCCACTGCCTGACTGCCTTCTTCCTACAGTGCATCCTGGTGCCATCTGGTAACTGGAATTGTACCAGTTAGGTTAGCCTTCGCTCCCCAGTGAGCCTTGGCAGTTCAATTTGCTGGGATGGAGTTTCAGCTGATGAGAAGCCATCCATTCATGAAAGATGTCTGAGAAGACATGCTGAGATCTGAGCAGACACACGAGTGTCTGATGGAGGAAAGGAGAAGAAGAGTTGGGTGTCATCTGCATAGCAGTGGTATGAGAACTTGTGGTCCGTTTTATAGCAATGTCTCATGATCCAATGTTCTCAGGGCTTCATGTAGTCAGAATCATATGTTCTCAAGGTTGTCCCATCCGCTCCTGTGAACCCAAGGATCCGCTCCTTTGAATCTCAATGACAAAGTTTATAAGGTTCTATGTATTTCCAAGAGTTTAATAGAGCCAGGATCCTATGTACTCAATGATCCATGGTCACATGGTACAGTACCGTATGTTCCTAGGACATCATCGAACGCCCTGTGTTCCATGCACCTCTTATACCCAGGGTCCAGATCAGGTTACCAGGGTCCTAGTGTCCCAAGGACGTGTGACACAGAATCATATGTTTCCAGTGTTTTATGTTATGTGTATGAACCGGATTTAAAGAACATTGTGCAGCTGAAATGAACATCATATAAATCTTAGGAAATTTACAATTTATAAGAGTTTGGCTATGTAGCTTTTGTTAAAATGTGATATGCGACACACCTTCCTCTCAGGCCAGTTGTACTTGGCGAAAACATCGTCATACATTTCAGTTGCTCCGTCCGTCACCAGCATGATGGCCCGACTGCACACACTCCCACGGCCTGCTTGGTTAAACTACACACACAACCACACAGGTGAGACGTACTGTACATTTATTTAAAATACTTATATACAGTATATGCTGCTCTTCATCCTGATGCTCAACTGTCTCTACTGTATTGTATTGTTTGTGTGTGGTGTGTGTGTGTTATTGCAGTATGCTGTGAAATTTGAACCTCAGGCTTCAGCACTCTCATGACTAGTCATTGAAAATCTCGGTGTGTCCGCACCTCGGCATGAATGATCATTAATCTAATGAATTGAGACCCATGACTATAATTAACTAGTTTATTGACCCATGGAAGAGAGAAGGTGGCAACTGAGAGCGGACATCTCTTATACACACACACACACACACACACACACACACACACACACACACACACACACACATTCATAGACCACATCTCCACAGTCCAACTTTGTCCATCCATATGGTCAGTGTGTACGCTGTCAGTCACTCAGTCAGAAAAGAAAGGGAAAAAAGGAAAAAGATAAAGTTAAAGGCATAAGAAAGAAAGAAAGAAAAAAAGAAACAAAGAAAGAACAAAGATGAAGTATAGTTATGAAGATATTTGAGTTATAAAACTCAAAACGAAACAGCTAAGAGAAAGAACTAAGAGACAAAAAGAGAAAACAAGATAGAACACACACACACACACACACACACACACCATCCCATTAGACCAGTGTTCCTGTTGATTACCATATTTATTAGCCCACGATAATGGAAATGACAAATACAGATATCGTAGGTTTCACTTCTCTCTCTCTCTCTCTCTCTCTCTCTCTCTCCTGATCTTCCTGTTCCCCCCTCCCCCCCCCCCTCCATTCCTCTCCACTCATCTGAGAGAGAGAGATAAAACGAGTCAGTGGACTGCCTTTGACCACTATCTCTTCTGCGTTGCGTTCTCTCCAGTGCGCCTGTTAATCAGTGATGTTAATTACTGCTATTAATCACAGTGTGTCTGAGAGAGGAGGAGGAGGAGCAGGATCTCTCTCTCTCTCTCTCTCTCTCTCTCACACACACACAAAAAGAGGATCCTTTTCCCACTGTCCAGATCTCTAGCTGGTTAACTAGATAGCGAGTTCTGTTTCTTTATGTTGTTGATTTATGTTGTATGTACAGTAGCACCTGGTCCTGGAGGATCGTTGTTTTGTTTCACTGTGTACTGAACGGTATGTGACTGAAATGACAATAAAAACCTACTTGACTTGATGTGACTTGACAAAGGCACTGAATTGGATTTCGGACAAACCCCGCCCCTTATCCTAATTTTTTAATTTTTCAGAATTTTATATAAATCATATGAATTTGTTATATACGATTATGTAGGTGACAGTCAGGAATACGTGTAGGAATAAAAATTCATTGTTATTTTTATTATGATTTTTTTTTTTAATCCATGAACAGAATTTGTTTTAACACTGTCTTTATTGTGTATGTATGCATGTGTGTGTGTGTGTGTGTGTGTGTGTGTGTGTGTGTGTGTGTGTGTGTGTGTGTGTGTGACAGAATCACCTCACTGAGAACTGTAAAAGCTTCAGTCAGAGCGTCTCCCAGCAGCCCGATGCCTTTTGCAAACAGCCGGTCCAGATGAGCTCGGAAGTGCTGTGAGGAGGAAAGAAAAGCTTTCGCATTATTAATAATGTTCTGTACCCGAGTACACTCTCCGATACAGCAGGTGGCAGTATGCGCCCAATTTGTTTGTAAGCCACCAACAAACAGAAACAGAAGAAGAGAAACAAGTGAGGCTACGTTCTCACTCTGCCGCATATTATTCAGATTTTAGAGAAAATGTAAAGCGTGACTCTCTCGCGTGCCTTCCTGCTTTACGACTGTGTATCAGAAGGAAAGAAACAAGAAGAGAAGAGGACACAGTCAATGGGTAATGTGTGAGTGGATAAACATGTGAGTGAATGAATATAAGTGAACGAACGTGAAGTATGAATGAGTTAATAATTAAGTGAATTAGTGACAGTAAGTGAATTAATTGAAAGAATGAGTGAATGAATGAACGTGTGTGAGAGACTCACATCTTTGTTGGTTTTGTCAGCCTGCACCAGAGTTCCATTCAGACACGGTTCCACATAATGAATCTCCTGATTGTACTGCGGAATCACACAGAGAGAAGTGAGCGGCATCATTATTCACTCACACACTCACTCACACACACTTACACCCACTCACAAAAGTGAGTACACCCCTCTAATTTCAATAAACATTTAGTATGTCTTCTTAAAGGACAATATTTTAGAAATGAAACTTGGGTATATTTTAGAGTCGTCAGTGTGCAGCTTGTATAACAGTACAGATTTACTGGCCTCTAACAATAACTCAACATACAGCCATTATTGTCAAAATAGCTGGCAACAAAAGTGAGTACACCATAAGTAAAACAGCTGTACATCTTTAACCATGAAAAGTCACATGACATATTCATCATGTTCATGTGGGCGAGTACGTCTCCAGACCTGAACCCTATTGATGAAGCGCTGTGTGTCTGACATCCAACAGCTCTGTGACATCATTATGGAGGAGTGGACGAGGATCCCAGCAACAACATGTGCAGCTCTGGTGAAGTCCAGCCCCAGGAGGATTGAGGCCGTGCTACTGTAGATAACGACGGTGCTCATGCTAAATATCGACACCTTGGACACAGTTTTGGCAGGTTCACTTAGGGTGTACTCACTTTTGTTGCCAGTTATTTAGACTATTAAGGTTTATTATTTAGGTTATTAAGTCTGCATGTTGAGTTATAGTTATAGGACAGTAAATCTGTACTGCTATACAGTAAGCTGCACACTGACGACTCTAAAGTAGATCCGAGTTTCATTTCTATAGTATCGTCCCTTCAGGACATATAATAAAGTAGTGGTGGAATGTGAGGGGTGTACTTACTTTTGTGAAGGTGTACTCACTTCTGTAAGACACTTTACTCGCACACTCATCCACGCTCTCACTCATTTACTTACTCAATTGCTCAGTAATTTACAAACTCATTCACTCTCTCACTCTCTCACCTTCACTTCCTTTCTTATTCACTATTATTCCCTCTCTCCCTTACTCCCTTATGTATGCTCACTCACTTTACATTAACATCTCTCCATGGTGTGTGTGTGTGTGTGTGTGTGTGTTACGCACAGCAATGATGTTGAAGAAGTCGTCGTCTCCCAGCGTGTCCAGGATGGTGGAGACGGTCTGCCGGGCGATGGTGAGCCGGAGACCCTTCATACTGCCGCTCACGTCCACCAGAATCACCACGTCCTTGGGAGACGTAGCGGCCTGGATGTACCTGAAGAAGAAGAACACACTCCTAATGAGGATATAAACACCGCGCTACTGTCAGAGCTGCTGCTATAAGAAATTAATCAACAGTTTCTGACCAATCTAGAGGTTAACAGCGCTGTGGTCTAATCATTAATATCACCTCCCAGGTCTGATTCACTCATTACATCCCTACTTATGATTTACTCGGCTAAGAGCTCGGGGCAAGACACCCGCTGAGGAGAAACACACACACACACACCTTCCATCACTAATCACTTAATTTTTTTCTTTCTTTTGTTTCTTTCTTCTTTCTTTCCTATGTCTTTTTACCTCTAAGTATGAGGTAAGAAATATGCAAAAAAATTTAAAGAAAGAAAGAAAGAAAGAAAGAAAGAAAGAAAGAAAGAAAAAGGGAAAAACAAGAAAAAAAATCAAAGACAAGAATAAATCAAAAACAAATTTTTTTAAAAAAGAAACAAGAAAGAAAGAAAAATAAATGAAGAAGAAATAGACATAAGGAAGATATCGTATCACCAATGCCCTTTCCTCATCCCTCCCTCTATCACTCCCTCTGTAGTTTTATCTCTGACGTTATCTTTGGTTATGAAGGAGCCTGAGTCACATAACTGAGGGTTCTGTACGAGAGCAGAGCTCAGGACTCTCAGTTGTTTGGACTCTGACAGAGGACCACTCTGGTGTACGGCCCCCAGCGGGACCTTTAGAGCTTCCACCAGACAGAAAAAACTACAAACCCTACAAGGGGTGTCAATTAAATAGCCTTAAATAAAGAGTAAATTAAGTACATATATTTTATTCTGCATAGTTACATGTTTAGTGACTTCACTATTTATATATATATTTTTTTCTTATAATTTTTTTTTTTATAAGACAGTAGGAGAGATTCTCTGGCTCGTACCACTTCCTGTTGCGGCAGTCGAATGAGATGACTCCGTGTTCATCAGGATGCCATTTCACACCTGGAGGGAGAAAAGAATCACATTGTGGCATCATCATGTCGACCAAGTGACACTAAGATCAGCTAAAGGCTTCTGTATGGTGATGGTTGTTTGAGATTTGAACTCTTTGCTGCTCAGGCACATTTGTGTGTGTTATGTACAGGAGGAAGTTACTGGTTGTGATTCGAATTTCATTTCAAATCTTGCTTCTTGTTCACAGGAGAAAAAGCTCTCCTTTTATATTTGCTATATTATGTAAAAAAAAAAAAAATACAGAATTAATACATGTATAAATACATCATAATCATCCATACATCAAATTATTTTTTAAAGATGTCTGATTTCTTTTATAATGCCTGTTGATCAGAAATCAGTCACAAGAAAAGTCATTTTACTTTATATTTATAAGTTTTGAGTTTGATTAAATGATGCTGGTGAGAAAAGTTACACCGTGCATTTACGGGAGGTCAAAGGGTCAAGTAACTGAATCGCAGTACAAAATATATATATATATATACTGCTCAAAAATGTAAGTTGGTTTTGCTTGAGCATCCTTGTAAATGTTCCCTTAATTTTTTTTTGAGAAATATATGTTTATGATTTCAAACAACACTTAGAGGTTTAAATTACGGTGGTCAGATTTTGATTAACTTGAGCATTTTCAATTAAAGTCTCTAATGGTCTGTAACCAAAAAAAATAGAAGATTATCAGCATCACTGGCAAACACCCCTTTACATACTGTAAACTCTCTCTCTCACACACTGCTTACCTGGGTATTGCCTTTTCAGAAGAAAAATATTTCTGTACACTGACATAAACATACAGTACTGTGCAGAAGTCTTGACCCCCATCATTTTGTTATATTAAATAAAATTAAATGAAAGAAATGAGAACAAATGTTTTACTGCGACAGGCTGCAAAGTACCTAAAGACACCTCATTTCCCCTCTCGTCTGTTCCAACCACTTAGCATACAGCATCAGCAGTAAACTAATCACTGGCCTGATCATCTGTCATCATCTGCACCTGTTTCTCACTGGTTCATAACTTACATTAGCTATCTTTTCAAGTTTGAATGATTTATCGGTCACCGAGTGGCTTAACAAACAAAAAGCATTCCTCTGAAACAAACTGCTCAGGTACAGGGACTGGACTAAACATGATGAGAGACAAAAACGTGCTTCAGGAAGCCTGAGGAAATATTCATCGAGACAACAAGTCTCAGGAAAGTCTGCCTCTTTGGAAACAAATTATGAAGAAATGAGGGGGGTCAATACTTTTCAATAGGATTATACATATATGAAATATTTTCACCTCCAGCTTGCATATAATCACATATAAAATATCACTACTGTATTGACTGCATGATATACGGTGGTCTGATTTTGATTAACTTGAGCATTTCCAATTAAAATCTCTAATGGCCTGTAACCAAAAAAAAAAAAAAAAGATTATCAGCATCAGTGGCAAACCCCCCATTCACATACTGTAAACTCTCTCACACACACGCACACACACACACACACACACACACACACACTGCTTACCTGGGTATTGTCTGAAAAACCCTTTTGCACTTCCAAAATACTGCCAGATGAGAGACGGGTCCTTCTCGAAATTATCCACAAATACTTTGTTCAGAGCCTCGGACCAGTACACGCCATTCACTATGTCAGGATCTGAAAAGACACGGATTTGTAAAGAAGGGCTTTTAGACATTTACTTACATCATTTACTCTAGCCAAGTTACATCCTGTTGTTCACAGCCTCTGCAGCAAAAGTTTTTTTTTTTTATTAAATATTTCTGCTGATCGTTTATTGTACAGTTAATTTATATTTAATGCAATTCAAAACAAAATAAAATAGTAAATGTTATGTGTAGTTTTGGGATCTTTACAGCTGTAAAGGCTAAAATGTACTGTTGAAGTATAATTTACATAAGTGTACATACGGTATATCTCTCAGGCACTAGAGGTACTGTAGAGTTCCTGACAATGCACTTACAGCACTTACAGCAGTATCACACTTCTGACTGGTCCGTCATCTATGAATTATAGACCATTAAATATAAACCTCACGATATAATCACCATGCGTCACACTCACTGCTCCTGCTGCACTCACAGCTTCTGGTGCTAAATACCACGGTGAGAGCGTTCATTTATTCGCCAAGATAACTTTCCAGAACATTGTTATATCCCACAACTAAACAACAACTAAATAAGAGGAAAAATATTCAAATATGAAGTTTCAGATATATAAAATATAAAACTGCAAAGAAGGAAAGATAAAAGAAAGAAAGAGCAATAGAAAAGGCATGAACTTAAGGACAAAAGAAAGAAAGAAATATCTTAGACATTAGAAACAATAATCTTGTTTTCCATCTCTACTGACCAAATCTTCATTTTTCTTTTACTCTTTGTCCAGCACCCTGCTCCCTCCTCCATCCCTCCCTCTTTAGTGTTATCTCTGGTTATGATGGTGCCAGGTCACATGACTGCGGGTTCTGACAGGAGAACACTCTGTACGACTCGCAGGAGATTTATATAAGTGATGTGTGTACAGTACGCCCTGTAGACTTTACTGCCATGCTCAGGTTCATCACACGTTATCATGGCGCAGCAGAGAACGGTAAATACTAATAAAACAAAATACACCTAAGAAACCCTTGACCTTCGACCTTTAGTTTCTCTTTCTCCATCTAAATCACCTCGCTGCCTTTCTTCCCTTTAATGAAGTTGAGCAACGAATGCACAGAGTAGAACAACAAAAGACCATTATAGACACATTTAAAGAACCTACAGTGACTGAGGACACTGAGGAGTGACCACACACACACACACACACACACACACACACACACACACAGACTGTCTTTCTCTGGGTGATTATTGACCTCTAGTAGGGAGGGCTGATGATAAGCTAATCTTCTCCAGATCAGTGGAGCATGACTTTAACATCACACACCCTCACCCACACACACACACACACACACACACACATTGTCTCTCATTATGCGTGAAGGTTTTATGTCTATGTATAAAATGCATGCGTGTGTAGAAACAGAATTAGGGAACATCAGTACATCACTTCACTTTGATCTGTAGCGACTCTGCTGCTGCTGTAGGCTTGTGGGCGTGGCCTGTGTCCTTGTGGTTTTTTTTTCACAGTGCCAATGAGAGACAAAAACATCTCAAGGTCAATTTATAATTTATAGGCATACTTTAAAAAAAGAAAGATGTATATTTAATACACTTTATTTAGAAGCTGCTCGTGTATCAGGACAAAATACAGGAAACTAAAGTTCTAGGCTTTTCTTTATTTCTTTTTTCTTTTTCTTTTTTGTAGAAGGCAGTAAAAGGGAACTAATTCCAGGTATCAGACGGGGAACTGAACATCAGACTACACACATGGCAAAGGATCAGTTTGTCCCAGGGATCGTGCAGGACAGTTGATTTATCGCTCGAAAGAGTCAGAGCTTTTATTAGAAAATAAAAATAAATAAATTGAGAAAAATCTCTGCTGCAAATCACAGCTCTGTGTGACAGGGAACAACAGCTCGGCCTTCATTTTGTCACAGACAGAGTGAAAGCAGGGTTCGAGGTGTGTGTGTGTGTGTGTGTGTGTGTGTGTGTGTGTGTGTACCTTTGTTGTACATGTTAGTGGGGACCTGCACCACGCTCAGGCTCAGGTTCACTGACAGGTTGTTGAAGTGATCGTTCGGCTCCAGGATAAACTCTCCTCCCAGCTCCACACTGTTCCCGTCTTCATCCACTTCGTTTATCAGGACGGCGTTAAAGTACTCGTACTGCACACACACACACACACACACGACAAAAAAGTCAAAAGTCAAAAAGGAAAAAACAGCAAAAAATCTACATGTCATCACTTTTACCGGTCCTAACACATGTCTGGATTGACTTGATTTTTTTCTTTTTTCTTTTTAATCAGCTTTCAAAGGAAAAAAAGACAAACTGCTAAGGATTATTAAATGAGCTTCACTTAACTACAAGGCAACAGAACATTTCTGCAGGAACCGTGAAAGGTTTTTAACGACAGATCTAGTTTTTATGCCACATTCAGTTCTGTTCAGGATCATTTGTGTCTAGTAGACAAGAGGAGACAAGAGGAGAGGAGTGGAGTGAGGGACAGTAGAGGGGGAATAGAGGGCTGTCGTGCTCCTGAAGTCCAGCAGTGACAGCTCATCTCACGGCTCGACGCTCCTGTAACTCGCTCGGAGGGCGGAGAGGGAAAATGTGCACACACAGCAGATCTGCTGCACTGAGCTCCAACTGCTGTCAGTTTAAATGTGCTCAGATTACAGTACACACACACACACACACACACTTTCCTTCTCTCTTTTACACACATACACAAACATATATGATGTCATCACGTCTGCATCTCGGTTACACATTCGGTGAACCCGTGTCTGAGTCTCGAGTGTCTCTCTCTCTCTCACACACACACACACACACACACAGAGAACTCACACCTTCTCAAGTATTCTCGATATACAGGTATATTGGACAATTTATTTTACTAAAATTAATATTTAATCACCTTCAGTCCTGTACAAACTTATTTTCAGTAAATATGCAGCTAAAGCCTAAAATGCATACTTTATTGGACTGAAATTTCATATTATTTTGCAAGTGTTATTAAAACAAAACAAAAAAAAAGAGAAAGAATGTACACTTACACAGATTGTAAATCAACTGCGTGCATGGTACTGTATATAATCTTGATTTGCATATTCGTTTGCATTTAAAATAAATTTAATGCAAAGGATTATGGGTTGGTTGGTTTCAGATTTTGTAATTTTGTGTTCTCTTTAAGACCTACAGTACAGTAAGGCTATAGGGTTATAAAATGTTTTGAAAGGTCTAACCGAAGTTCTGGGTGTTTATGGTTTCTTTTGATTATGAAAGTTTTTGCAGTGTTGGACTTTATGTAGTCTGTTTATACTTTATTTAACAAAGTGTTTATGTTTAATCTTCTTAAAATAAAATAAATACCAAATTAATACAATATAAAAAATAACACGTTTAACATGTTAAATAAGGTTTAATTAAATGTATTTTAATGGATATATTTACTTATTCATTGCAACTTATGTTCTCTTGTATAAAATAGAAAACATGGTGCCGTATAAACTATCCGTAAATATGCGTTACATTACATTTATTAAGACTCTGTACCCTTTTATGGTTAGACAATCGCACAATGCAAGTAGACCAATGATGCTGGTAATCTATCTATCTATCTATCTATCTATCTATCTATCTATCTATCTATCTATCTATCTATCTATCGTGCTACTGTCGCAGTGACGCAATCCACTTTTTTAATACCTGAAATAAACCTGAATATTCTCCGCCCACACACTAAATATGCGGCATTGCATCATTAACCCTACTGCATATGCATACAGAAATTTACAGCAGAAATATTTGTTTGTTTGTTTGTTTGTTTGTTCGTGAAGAGAATTTGTTAACGACTTCATTATTCCAGGGAAGCCGCCATCACTTTTCTTTAACGCAATTTGCTCCAGTGAATTTTCCATTTAGAGCTCGGACACGACAAGTCATTAATCTTCACCCTGAGTCTGGAGCAGTGGAGCTGCCGCGTTTCCACCCGAACAAAACGCGCGCGTGTGTGTGCGTGTGCGCGCGTGATGTGGCTGCTGCTTGACACGCTCCAAACCCACGCACACACTTTTCCGAATTCTAACAAAAAGTGCACATTTCAAAGACATCCTAAAGTACTTTTTTTTTTTTTTTTAAGAAAAATATATAAAGCTTAACATTTTTAATGCAAGAAAACATTAACACATTTTTTATTAACTGTATTTCTTTTTTCTTTTTAATTTGTATTTATTTTGTAAATGTTTTGTTCGTGCACAAAATATTGATGTTTTTCTAGGAGATCAAGCTGAGGTAATATTATTAAACATAGACAGATATGGCTTGACGTGATAATAGAAGCTCGTGATTTAGATTAGATTAGATTAGATTAGATTAGATTAG
>JAQQZT010000016.1:21813237-21823659 GCA_030068275.1 Clarias platycephalus
TCTGTTTGCTGTCATGGAGGAAAACCCTCCATGCGTGGAGTACTCCACCTCTCCACCTCTCCACCACACCGCTCCATCTTTTTCTCCTGTTTTTATACGCTCTCACACTATCGACTCGGGCACGGATCCGAGGAGACACACAGTGTGGACGTTCTGTACCTGACCCGAGTGATCTCGATGAGAGGGGGTCGCTGACACTTTCTATGAAAATTCAATAATATTAGGCATAGCATGAATGTTGATGTGCTTGTTTTTATTTTTCTCTCTGTGTTTATTAGCAACTTGCAATCCAAATACATGCATACTGCCACCTGCTGTATCGGAGTGCGTAAAATACGCAAGTGTACTCGGGTACGGAGCGTAATCACTAATATGAAAGTTGGCCAGTGAGGGCTGGAAGGGGATGTTTAAAGCAATCGTAAGTAGTATGAAAGCAGCCGCACATACTGTACAATGAAAGCATCACTGAGAAACACGGCATTGCTGACAGACCAGAGCTAAACCCAACAACTTTCTACTTTTTTTTGCCAAAGTCACTCCGAATACACTTAATAATGTTAATTTTAGAGTTAAGTTGGGGGGAAAAAAATTCCGGTAATGTACCATGATTCCTTGGTGTGGCGATTCATGTATGACTCCAAAATCAACTTTTTTAATAATATATATATTAAATAATAATAAAAAAAATGTTGTAGTTCCCCTATAATCCTACAGGTGGTGCACTCTAAATTATCCACAGGCAGGCAGCACAGCAACAAAATCTAAACTAAAATGTTATTATTGAATCAGCACATTTATAAAATCGTGAAACATACAGGTTTGTCGCAACACAAATCGAATCGGTCCCTAGGTATCGTGATAATATCGTATCGGCGATCTCTACCATCTCTACTAATTATCATTTGTTTTTATTGCTGCATTTCCTTACAGTCTCCCGTCAGCTTATAAGAATATCCTGATTAATATGGACATCTTACAGAAAATTCATTCTGAAAAATAATTTAAAAAATATATCATTTAAATTGTTCTATTTTGTTCCTTTTTATTTTCCTAATTATATGCAAGGAGACGCTTGCAGAAGAATAAATGTTGTCTTTACTTCTCCTAACGCCATGATGCAGTGATATTTTTAGGTCATTAAACAGAGAAAATCTCAGACTCTCACACCCCTAATGAGCAGCGATTAAACAGCGCTGGAACTGAAAGTTCCTCTCCGCCTCTCTCTGTGAAACCGTTATCCCATAAACAAAACTCAGAGCTGGTGTTTATCGACTGTGCGCTGACACTGAAGTTGTGATGGTGGTGTTGAGGAGAGGTGGAGTATTTCCACCTGCCGTGTGATCAGAAAGCATCCGGCACTGATGCAGCATGAGGGCGGGAGAGCTGAGGAACATCCACACCTGGACTTAACACGCCTGGCCTGGATAAGTCCAGATTTGTTAAGTCCAGGTGCTGCGGTGTTGATTTCGCCGCTGCACCATCAGCTCGACAGCCAGACCTGAGTTTAGGTAGACCGGAACGCGTCAAAAGTCCTGAGTTTGCTGATCTTCAGGTTACACGCATCAGAAGTTTAGAGCAGGTGTGTTAGTGTGAGCGCTGTAAAGCGTCTGGGGCTACAGATAACACATCACTGAGACCTCATTGATACTTGAGTGTGTGTGCGTGTGTGTGAGAGAGAGATTAAAAACAAATTCAACCTCACAAAAATGATTCAAAGAGAATCAATCAAATCAACAACAATAGAAAACACATCTCGCCATACTTGCCTTCAACAGTTTCTATGGAAACAGAATAAATAGCAGTTAGGCCAGCTGTACTACGGATGTGTCACATGATCACGATCCCATCCTTCTCAAACACACACACACACACACACACACACCTAAATACCCCAACCTGTAAGATTTTATTTACCCCCCCGCCCCCCCACCACCACTCTTCTGTTTCAGTATGTTTGAGATTAAGGGGGATAAAGTGCACATGTTAATGTTCTGGTCATTTTGGTTAGAAACTGTAGTCAGGAATCAGAGCAGTTACAGACAGCAGTGTTTACAAAACCTCGCAAAAAATCAGTGGGGACAGAGACGAGGTTCCAAATGTCTAATGTCGCAAAAGCCAACACTCTATATGGTGGAATTCCATAGGAGGAGGCGCTTATTCTAATGCCTTATCGTTACCATAGTAACCGCCCACGAGCAGGGAATCGCACTACAGACGCTCCACTGACAGGAAGCAGATGGAAAAAGTGTCGATATGGTGGTTTCCTCTAATATGGTGGTTTCTGTATGATGGACGGAGTGGAAGGAGTCTCCAGTGTCACACCTACCCATGACTAAGTCTAACCATGCTTGCTGAACTAGCAAATAGTACACTCTGATTAGATACTACACTGCATAAGGTTTATTTTAGAAGGTTGTAATAGGTTCATAGCTTACAAAGAAATCCAAAACACTGTGATCCAGGAGGATCCACTGTGATCGTCTCTCCCTCTCCCTGTCTCTCTCTGTTGCGCTACACATGTCCCTCCTGAGCTGCCAGTGATCTGTCCTCTGGACCTGTCTGCCTCGTCCTGGTGTCCCGGTTCTGGTTGGAGATCTTGTCCCATAGAGGCCGCGTGTGGTCTGTTTGGGATGCGTGTGGTGACTGGGGACGGTTCCACTTTACCAGGAAGACGGTCCTGGTCTCGGCTGATGCAGACAGCTGTTTCTCTGAGGACTTGTGACTGACTGCGGTCGCTCGATAGTTCAGGACTGGAGTTTCCTACAGTCTACTTGAGCCTCCAATAACCAACTGGACTCCATATGAACTTCTCCACATCTCCTGTTATACTGAACTTCCAGCCTCCTAACACACAGTATGAGTGCAGATCAATCCCTGCTCTCCGTTATCACCCAGATGAGGATGGGTTCCCTGTTGAGTCCGGTTCCTCACAAGGCTCGCTCATTTCAAAACTCATTTCTATTATTTTTGATTCTGTAAAGCTGCTTTGCAACAATGACTATTGTTAATAGTGGGATATTAATAGAATACAATTGAACTGAATTGAAAATCCTAGCACTTCTTGCCAATTCATAACGAGTTGTGAGTTGTGTCAGGTCCTGGTAACAGTTGGTGAGTAAATCCTGACAGTTCTTAGACAGAAACGCATGAGTTTGTACCCAAAGAACAGTCCTGATATTTAAATAATGTTCTGTACGAATGTCAATATGTATTGTGTAAAATCATAATAGATGTCCCCAGCGTTTTCTTGCAAGGTTTCTAATCTAAGAGAAGCGAAGTTGTTCATACTTACATTGGCTTCAGTGATAGCAATATCTACGACGCTACCGACTACAATTAAGGCATCAAACGTGTTCCAAGCATCAGTGAAATAATGCTGTTAATGCAAAAATCAAAACACCACAAGGGGAGGAAGGGAGGGTCAGGGTACATGAGTGGAAAGAGAAAGAAGAGAGGGAAGATAAAAAGAGAAAGGGTATGGAAGACACAAGGGGAATGGTTGAGGAAAAGAGAGAGAGAGAGAAAACAGAAATTAGCACACCATAGTAAAGGAAGATCATGTTCAAGTCCAAAAGTAACGAAAGGAAACGTCCCGGCTCAAGAAAAAGTGCTGCGACAGATCGGAGGAACGCGTGACCTCCACCCAAAGTAGAGATGAAGGAAGGAGGAGGAAGAGGAGGAGCAGGAGGCGGGGCCAGGGGCTGGGCTTACTTACATCAGCCTCAGTGAGCGCAATGTCAACTATACTGCCGATCACCACCAGAGCATCGAACAGGTTCCAGGGGTCTTCAAGGTAACCCTTAGACAGGCAGTGGGGGGGTGGGGGTGGGGGGGGGGGTGTTAGCTATGACTATTAGACATTAGACTCATCACTCCACTCCTGAACTACTGCATATCATCAACGAAGCGACACTCTTGCGCGTCAAAATTCACACTCAGCGCGTGAATTTTGGATTTTTAATGCTTACTGGTTTCAAAGTGGAAAGCATCGTGCATTATGCATTAGACGTGTAAATCCCACACTAGTGATGCCCAGTCGCACTCGCACACTACCCAAGCAGCGCTCTCTGATTGGAGGAAAACCTCTTCATTAGGGATGCATCAGGAGTGTGAGTATTTTGGTACTTATACAGTAGATACACAGATGATAATGTAGCAACCAACATAGCATTAATCGCTCAACGCATCTTATGGAGCTCGCTTTAGGTTTCTCACTTTAGGTACCAAGAAGAGCACCTGTGTGTGTGTGTGTGTTTAGGTATTTATGCTACTGTGCTCGTTCTCTGTAACAGTACCGCGCTGGTTTCAATTTCGACAGATCAGTCAGCCTCATCAGAGTCGGCATGCATTTGGAAATATATTTCTGTGCAGCAGTAAAAGTATATTTCAGTAGGATAGAGAGCGTGGTGTCTAGACGATTGAGAACGTAACGTGCCGAGTTTTATATTGAAAATGTTTTATCACCTGTAGAGTATGGGGGGGTGTTTTTGAGGGGGTGTAGCTTCTGCTCCTGACATGTTTTTTTTTTTTTTTTTAAATAATCATGAAATATGTCCATTTCTTCTCATGTGTTGATTTATAGAACCTTGAAAGCCTTTTTTTTTAAACTGGAAGGAGATCAGCACTGACGCTGTAGATTATGATTATATTATTAGCCGTTGCTGACCTGGTGTGTCGTGTACATGTGAGTATGACAGGGCATCACCGTCCTACACTGTGTAAGTAAACTATGCAACATGCAGCTCTGTATCTTCCAATACAGGACGGAGAGAATGTGTTTGAACACTGCACACCACACTTAACCGTTTTCCATCGGCACGGTGTCGCTGCTGGATCCAGAGCCGGTGCTTCACCCGGAACCATACCACATGCTTTAGTCTTTATATTACTATTATTGTTATTATTATTATTATTATTATTATTATTATTAATATAATTGCTTGTTTTTTGCCTTTTCCCTGAGCTCAGTTCCAGAACTGACTATTGCACACGATATCCTCAATCCTCAAAAATCTCTAAATGAACACAGCAGCAACATCATAATGTGACACTTCGTATTACACGATGGCTATGTTTACATTACAAGCCACGTTGTTCAAATCAGATTTTTTTTTTTTTGGTCAGATCGGATTTGTGTCATGACGTTTCACATTCATAATTCCCCAAAAAGTGACTTTTGTGTGACTCTACTGTGGACGCGTCTGTCATTTTTTTGCTCAGACCACCTGGGTTAAAACACGCCATATTTGTGCGAGCGCTCGTTCATCTGCTTGGGGTTTTGTTCTGGAGGACGGCGAGCAGTTCGCCGGCTGTATTTGTTGAGGTCCAGTAGAAGGAAGAACGCCAGACGCCTCACTTTAGCTGTTTCAGCAGCTGTTGGTGGCACTGGACAGCGACACATGAAGTCACATGAAGTCCCAACTGCACGATTATCATTCAAGTCACACGGCCGCATATCGTACATACATCCGATCTAGGACCACATATGAAAAGTGACTCAGATCTGATCTGTAAAACAACAGATTTCTGCGCTCTGACAGTCATAAAAAAGGTCAAATCTGTGTCAGATTAGGGGGAAACAAAAACAGATTTTGAGTCACTTTATGTGCAAGTTACATCTAGCCTGGAGATTTCACACTCATAACACCAGAGGGCGCTCTTCCTGGAAGCGGACCCTTTCTTGGTCACTCTCTAAGTTCTGAGACATCCTTCTGTTGGCAGGGAAGCTCGTCATATTTTCTTTTTTGCCTTGTCCTTCAGTCTAGAAGCTCATTTTGAGTTTTGGTAGTTTGACCTGTTGATCTGTCTGTGGTTACTTGAGTGTAACTGCTCTGTTGTGATTTACTTTGACAATTCCTAACTAAAACAACCTGCTGCACACTGATGTCTAACTCCTTACTTATTACAGGGAGAATAAAAGTTATAAAAGCACCGACATGTTGTCCTGACTTGTGCTTGTACCCTGCAGCTTTGGCATGTTTTTTTCTTTTTTTACTAGTAATTCCCAAACCTGTTTATCTCATATAGAATATCTCATTATCTCATCCTTATCTCTTAGACTTGTTGAAACTCTGTCCTGAATGAGCACCGGCTCCGGCACACGCAGTGGCACCATGGTGTCGCTGGAAAAGGGATAACTGTGTCTCTTACAAGTACTCTTTCCTTCTTCGGAACACACAGCTGGGCGTTAGGGAGAAGGGAGCGGCGGTGGTTATCGTACACACATATAAAACACATACACGAGTCAGAGTATTGGTAATAAACAGTCGTTAGGAGTTTATTATGGAGCTCTACCCTGGGTTTGAAGGCGATGAGTTTGAGGACCATCTCCACAGTGAAGACTGCGGTGAACACCATGTTCAGGATGTCCATCACGTGGTTAAACGTCTGAGACTGGCCGTAGTGCTGCAGACGCAGAAAGACCACACAGGACATTGACGAGATGAAATAACACAACAAGAAGAAGAACATTTTAAAAAAAGCACTAAAGTATGAGGAGATAAGTGATGATGCGGGGCAGAGAAAGATCTAATGGAGTTCCTCGTGCGCAGAGAACAAGAAGTCTCACCTGCACAGCCAGGCAGACGGTGTTGAGCATGATGAGGACGAACATGACGTACTCGAACCCTGTGGAGTTCACCATGTACCAGAACTTGTACTGATACGGGTTTTTAGGGATGTAGCGCCTCAGAGGTCGGGCTTTCAGCGCGTACTCCACACACTGGCGCTGAAACGGGCAAACACACGATTTATACACCATGTACTCCAGAAGAAAATTTTGTTCTCGTTTTATTCTCTCTCACACACACACACACACCTGGTTCTTGTCCAGTTCGCAGTTCCGGTACTCTTTCTCTCCCTGCTCCTGAAACGTCACGATGACGAAACCCACGAAGATATTCATCATGAAGAAGGCGATGACGATGATGTAGACGATGAAGAAAATGGAGATCTCCACACGGTAGTTGTAGATGGGACCGAAGTTCTCCCTGTTCGAGTCGATGGCCTTGTAGAGAAGCCTGAAGAGGAAGAGGAACAGGGTGAAGGTGACCTTCAGGAAGAGGAGACATGGAGAGAGGACGCAGATGATTCGCTAGGGTTTTATTTTTTTTTATATCTAAACAGCGCATTAAGCTACTATTTATAACTCTTTACAGCGCTACATTCATCACTGTCTCGGGAACGGCTGACGCGCTGCTTCACAGATACAGTGCTGGAGAGAAAGCAGATAATCTTCTTAGTCAGCTAAACGTGTCGCGTTCGGGACAACGAAAATACAAAATAATAAAAAGCCAGCCGCAGCCGAGACACCAGGCTGATTTGATAATGTTATTATAATCAATAGGAAGGTTTTAAAGACGGAATCGAATTGAATTATAGTGTACGTGTCCGTCGCTGAGCTGAAGACGAGACAGACGCTGTACAGAGCTGAGCTCATGCTGAGAGACACACACACACACACACACACACACTCACGACGCTCGTGCTAACCAAAGTTCCACTCTGAACACCGGGGTCGCCTGAGATGTGGACGAGCTCGTCGCGGGAGACTCCAGGCTCTCAGCACGCACGTTTTAGAGATTTGTGGAATATTAATCCAATTTAATCTGACAGTTTTAATTATGATGATGAAACATTTCATTAGGCCGCGTTCACGCTGCCGTTCCTCTACAGCTCGTTTTACATTACTGTTCATCTTCACACACACACACACACACACACCACACCACAGCACAGCACAGCACTATCTGTGGGACTGACGGAGACCCGGACCGCGTCCCAAACAGAGAGAGAGAAAGAGAGAGAGAGAACCTGCGCTGAACGCACGCCTTATTAAAGACCAGCAGTGACGTTAATCCCGGTTTAATAGCCGTCACACAGAACGCTCCCTGCTTTTTAAGTCTGGGTAATCTGTGTCGGTTTGCATGTTCACGTAAGTCATGTGCAGTGGTGTGTGTGTGTGTGTGTGTGTGTGTGTGTGTCATGCAGAGTGTGTAATTAAGAGGCTGTGTATCGGAGAAATTACATCCATGGTATTTTGTGCATCAGTTCACCTCCTTCCTTACGAACAGCAGCAACAAAAACAGCAATTACAGCCCTAAACTATCATTATTACAGCACAGCTACTGTTATTTAACACACACACACACACACGCGCGCGCGCGCATGCACGTTCATGATGTGGCAAAAGTGTGCTTTAGCGTCAGTACAGTCTAATATCACACACAGCCCTGTTCATCACTAATGTACATGATCTCTCTCTCTCTCTCTCTCTCTCTCTCCGTGATGCTCTCAGGCCAGGACCCGTCCTCAGATACCCATCACACTCCGTCTGATTCTAACTTTCACACTCATAATGAACTATTTTTATTTTTATTTCCCTTTGTGATTAATGCTGTACCTGTCTATCTGTCTGTAGAGTTCAGTGGCGTGGGTGTGTTTTACACCACTGCATCCGAAGCTTTACGTTGCACTCGGTGATGTCGAGTTCCCTGAAGCTCTCTACACACTGTTCACACTGCTAATCTGAAGATCATATGAAGTTTGGAGGTCTGTAGCTATGGACTCTGCAGACAGTTAGCGACCATGAGCACTATGTGTCTCAGCGTCCACTGACCACGCCCTGTGACTTTACGGGGCCTAACACTTTGTTGGAAATTTCACGACTGGATTTATTACACAGGCGGCATCTTATCACGATACCACGCTGGAATTCCTCCTGAGAGCGACCTGCTCTTTCACAAATGTGTGTAGAAGCGGTCTGCATGCTGACGTGTTCTGTTTTACACACCTGTAACCATGGACGTGTTCGGGACACCTGAATTTAATGATTTGGATGGGGGAGTGAATACTTTTGGCAATATAGTCTATCTACTGTATCTATCTATCTACAGTCTGTCTGTCTGTCTCTCTGTCTATCTTTCTGTCTGTATGTATGTCTAGCTGTCTGTCAGTTTCTCCATCTATCTATTTCTCTGTCTGTCTAGACGTCTGTTGAACGTGGCCTTTATGTGATTTTTACACACTTCACATATATTTGCATAAATGAATCATTGGCAGTGTTTCAATGCCAGACATCATGCACAGTTTGCTATCTTTAGCGAAATGTTTATTTCTATATATCGTGTTTATTTTGTCTCAAACAGGAGTTTCTGTGTATTATTTCATATACACGCAAAAATCTTAGAGAATCAAAACAATCAAAACCAAACCATGTGCAAGTCAAAGCACCACTTCATTCCACGCCCTCGACTCAGACGATCGTATAGTTACAAACCGAGCCTCACTCCTCCTCCGCCGCTCAGCACAGCAGCCGAGACGTTCAGTCTGTACTGAAGACCTCCAGCATTTCACTACATGCAGCTGTCTCAGCTGGACAATTTCACACGACTCAAGCTGTTTGTGTGTCTCAGACAGCTGCATGACCAGGCTGCACATCTGGACAAATCGTGCTACTGACTGAGGCGGTAATGGAATCAGAAATATGTCGAGTTACTTTAAAAAACAATAATAAAAAAAAAAACCCATAAGTCTCGTCCTGTTTGTGTAAGTTGATGAGGCTGAAACAGAGGCGTGTCTTACGCGGGCCAGCCCTCGAAGGTGGACACGGTGAAGAGCGCCATCATGGCCATGAGCACGTTGTCGAAGTTAAAATCGCTGTTGAACCAGTGACGTTTCTGGATGGTGGGGTGAGTCATGTCTCCGTCTTTGTACAGGATGAACGTGCCCCTGAGAGACGAGGTGTAAAAGGGACAACACTGGAACTGTTCTGCAGTTATCCATCATTTACTCATTAAATAAAAGACATCATTTTAGTTTTAGTCCTAAATATAAATGTATAAATTAAATCTGACTCTGTGTCTGTGTGTGTCTGTGTGTGTGTAAGAGACTGACTTGCACTCTTCCGAGGTGGACTTCGCATCGTCGTTGCAGCGGTAAAATTTCCCCTACAGAGCAGGAGCAGAGGTTAAAGGTCATATATGCTGCAATTTGACTTTAAAGACACGTTGCCAGCAGAAAGTATCATGAGAGCATTTATACAAAGTAACGCGAAAAGGAAGATTTAAAGCATTCATTCATATTTTCAAGGACTTTATTAATCCCAGAGGGAAATGGCTTTGAAAGGAAGAAAGGAAACACATCAACATAGTTACAGTTACAGGAAAAATCCATAAAAGTGAGGATCACAGATTACACAGCGGAGAGAACAGGAAGAGAAATGCATGGGTCGCGTGTGAGAAGTAAGACTAACTGTAGTGTGTGTACTGCACATGAATGTTGGTAACAATTACAGTGGAACCTCGGATTACGAGTAACGCGGTTTGCGAGTGTTCCGCAAGACGAGCAAAGATTATTAATAAATTTTGACTTGGAAAACGAACAAGTCTTGGTTTACGAGCACCGAGTATCATGTATCACGCA
>JAQQZT010000016.1:21902067-21919792 GCA_030068275.1 Clarias platycephalus
TATATATTTGAGAATCCCAGGAATGTGTAGATGAAAGACTCACGGTAGTACGGCCTGTAGCTACACAGTCCACAGCCCAGGCCGAAGCAGATGGAGAAGAAATGATAAAACTTATCTAAAAATCAAATCAATCAGTTTACTGGCATGTTTTACAGCTTTTACTTTCACTTTCAGTTCTTTATCCATTGTAGGAATGTTAAAGAACACTTACAGTGATTGTACAAGTCCAGCTTGCTTTCTGACTCCATGTGAACTCACAGGCAGTTTCTGTCGTGTCAAGTGTAATGTTCAGTCGTGTTTTTTATAGCCAGCAGTTTAGCGTCCGTGCCATGGAGATGCCAGTGTCGTCTTTGAGGACTGATTAAAACTGGCTGGTTCACAAATGACATTTTAAAGGTAAACAGTGGAAATCCCCAGAGTGTGATTTCACTTTCATGTTGGCCGCATTTTGTTTTATTATTTATCATTTTCATATGTTGTGACATTTTCCAAGAGTGTCAGTTGTTTTATTTAAAGCAATATATCAGATTTTCTGGAAAGAAGCCAGGCTTCTCTCAGTTTACCGTCACTTCAAGGCCGACCTCATCCACGGGTCCAGGAAATTATATCACTTTATTCGCAGAGGTCATGTGATTCAAATTTAGATCCCCAAGCTGTGTGAATCAGTCGAATACTTAGCTACAGGATTTTAAATAAAACTACAAGTTCAAATATTTATACAGTGCCAAAGTATTGATAGATTAAGAAATTTAACACATTTACTGTACGGTTGAGGATGATGAACACCTTTTCTGATGTCAGAAAGAAAACTTAAAGGTGTGTTATTCTTTTCTACTGGAAAAGTTGAACAGGTGAAATACAACAACACTGGATCGTCGTTTTACGTTTTTGAGTGCACTTCGCCTCCACAATCCATACAGAGTGCTGAGGTTTGTGAACTGTTTGTCTATTCATCTACTTAATAGCCGAGTTATAATGAAGTAAACATGTGTAAGTCTGCTTCATGCTAATTTACTGCTGAGATAAGGGTTGAAAGCAACGCTGTGTCCTGGTTTTCTTTTTAATGATAAAGTTTTCTCCCGCTGCATACGTCACTATGGATTATCAAAATTATCACCGTACTCTGTGAACTACGTTAATAAAATATATATTTAATTGATGTTTTTTTCCTAGGCGGAGCTTACGGGGATGTAAGGGGAAGCTCTGACCCCAGCTACGGAAATATGTCATTACACCGAGTCTAAATGTGTACAATTAAAACATGTCTCATATGTATATTAGAAAATCAACATGACAATAAATAAATAGCGGATTGTTGAACATGTTTAAAAACACTGTCGTCGTTAATCGAGCGGCCTCTTCTTCCGTTCTCGTTGAAATTGTACTCATCGTCATTGTAGTGTGTTCTTCTGTGTAGTACTACCACTGACCTTTAGGGGCGCTCACCATACCCATTACCATTGTCGAAACAAACAATTGAAATTCCGTTTGCACTTAAAATTCAGTAATTATATGTCACAAGTTATAGTTGTAGCTTAATTTTTTTTTAATGCAGTCAAATAAATGATTGTAGGAATGAATTTTATTGAATTCTGTTATGTTTTGTTTACTATAAAGTTCATTTTAAGCACTAGGGTTATGTGAGTGGCATGTTGAGAGTCACATGACCTGACTGCTCACAAATTTGTGTGTGCATGTGTAGGATATTTATATGTATTTAAAGGAGGTCTACAAATCTAAAAATTTGTGTGAGTCGAAATTTCAAGAATTTCATTTCTGGGAAATGGTTTACAAACACCACCATAGACTCACAATTAGACTGAGCGATAAATAAAAAGTGAAACCTGGGTCTAAAGTGGCCCGGCATAAAATGTAAGCTATTTTATTTCAAACAGAGAAAAAAAAAGACAATTACATCACAGTTGCAACTTTTTGTCAGATTTTAGATGAAAATGTATCATGATCATATATGACATCACTTCCTGTAGTGATCAAAATGAAATCCTTAAGACACGCCAGTGGTGCTAAGATAAGATAAGATAAGAAATTTCTTTGTCACAGCACCATAGAAAAATGTGCAAATAGAAAGCAGGGACAGTAAGTGTATAAATAGTTTATGGTGACTGGTTCACTGGGAGCAGCTCTTGTACAGTCTAATAGCAGCAGGAAGAAAAGACCTTAGATATCTTTCTTTCAGACACTTGGGGTGTAACAGTCTGTCACTGAAGCAGCTGCTCAGAGATGAAGATGTTTCATACACGGAAGTGAGAGTCATTCATTCATTATCAGTATAATATAAACCAATTGATATCATGATTTTAACAAACTTTATAACTGTCTGCTTCAGTTGTGTAAAAGACAAATCCTGTGTGTGTGTGTGTGTGTGTGTGTGTGTGTGTGTGTGTGTGTGTGTGTATGATAAAGCACAGTGTTCAAGAAACTTTTCATCCTTATTATCTGTATTCACGATCCTGATCCTTGAACAAATCATGTGAATCTGAATGAATATATTGGTCTGAATGAGTCTACTCCATCAGGATATTTCAATAAGCGTGAGCCCCGTCAAGCTGGTCGTGGAGGCTGCTGATGATACCCTGTTATACTGTACATCTCAACAAAACCAGACGAAATACCCAAGTTGTCTAGATTAACTGAGTGTGTCCAGGACATAAAAGATTGGTTGACTGATAATTTTCTTTTACTAAATTCAGATAAGACAGAGATATTACATATGGGCCAAAAAACAGTACACAATAGCTCTCACAATTCAGCTTGCATTTAGAAGGATGTACTGTTACTACCAGCTCGACAGTGAAAGACCTGGGTGTAATATTTGACAGTAACTTGTCCTATATTTCCAATATTACAAAAACATTCTTTTTCCACCTTAGAGATATTGACACGCTGAGGAACATTCTATCTATATCTGATGCAGAAAAGTTAGTTCATACATTCATGACCTCCAGACTGGACTATTGTAATGCATTACTAGGTGGATGTCCTGCATCCTCAATAAACAAGCTACAGTTAGTCCAAAATGTAGTCGCCAGGATTCTCACTAGATCACGAAAATATGATCATATAACCCTAATATTATCATCCCTGGCTACCTGTTCAGTTTAGAATTAATTACAAACTAGCATTACTTACATTCAAGGCTTTAAATGGTTTAGCTCCTACATATCTCCCACATATCTAGCCAGTCTTCTGATTCACTACAATCCACCACGCTACTTAAGATCGCAAAACTCCGGACATCTGGTAGTTCCCAGAATATCAAAATCTACAAAAGGGGGTAGGGCGTTCTCATATTTAGCTCCTAAGCTTTGGAATAGCCTTCCAGACAGTGTTCACGGCTCAGACACAGTCTATCAGTTTAAAAGTAGACTCAAGACACATCTCTTTAATCTGGCATACACATTGTTTATCACATAACCTCATACTCCAGTACATCTAAATGCACACTCCTATCTAGTGCTGCTAATATCCCGAACGGCATCTACGCTAATTCTTTTCCACCTGTTCTTCCTTTCTCTACCCATCCCAAGGCATCTGGAGATTGTGCCAGCTCCAGTAGGCAGAGGCCAACCCTGCGAAGATCGGACCAGCTCCAGCTGGATTCTGCTTCGTGATGGTTTGGATCTACTACACATGCTGCTCCTGAGCTCTCAGTGATCCAGAACCCCTCTGTCCTCTGCACCTGCTGATTAGTCCCTGTGCTGAACTGGACTCCATGATAATTTGGACAACTTCTGTTATACTGAACTTCCAGCAGCTCAACACACATGATGTCATTATATAATTTCTGTTATCCGTTATCACCCAAATGAGGATGGGTTCCCTGTTTTCCTTGCCCTCGGCTTGTCTCATCAGGGACAATCTCACAATCTCATTTGAGATTATCTAAACACCATATTATCTAAACACCTGAAACTGACCATTGTTAAAAGCTCTATATAAATATAATTGTATTGAATTGAATAAAGAAAATAATAATAATAATAATAATTAATAATAATAATGTTTATAATTATACTACTACTACTAACTATTATTAATTTTGTTATTGTTATTATTATTTTTAAGTACTGTTTTTAGTGCCTCTATGGAATTTACCTTACAGTTAAAAATGTAAAAATAAAATAAAAAATGTAAATGGGAACTTAACAGCTTAAAGTTACTGATGTGGCTTTTTTTTTTTTTATGAATTTGGAGCCTGAGGGCTCTAGAATGATTAAATGGATGACGTAGAGTTTAGGAAGCCGCAAGGCCACGCCTTCTCACCGCGGCCCAAAAGCATGCTGGGTATTGAGGTTTACATGGGAGCCACTTGGAGAGAACAGACCGCACTACAGGACTACAGGACTACATGTCCCAGCGGTGCAGTGACACATCTTTAAGGAATCACGTCTTTTTTCCCCCGGCCAGCAGGATGAGCTCAGGGTCTCCCCCCTTCCCGAGACACCGAGCAGACAGACAGCAGCGGGGGGACAAGAGAAAGACATACAGAATAATAACAACAACAGTAATAATTCAGGAATAATCATAGTGATAGTAATAATGGATCTGTTGAAGCCGGGCGGGTGTGTGAGCGGGAGAGGGACGCTGTGGGGTGGACTTTGTTAGGGATGTGTGTAGGAGTGTGTGTGTGAGTTTGGTTATGTTTAGTTTGAGATAAACGGGCTCCGGTCGGGGTAATACGGGTCCCGGGAGGGGTGTTAGCGGCTCCTCTGGGCTGTAGGGGTGGGTGCTGGGATGGAGCAGGAGGCTGGTCCCGGTCCGGAGCTGATCCCCGAGGCCGGGGTGGAGTGGCTGCGGGCCGAGCTCGCGCGCATGTCCCGGGAGCTGAACGAGACGAGTCAGGATAAGATCCGCGCGGCGGAGTACGGGCTCGCGGTGCTGGAGGAGAAGCAGCAGCTCTCAGTGCAGTACGAGGAGCTGGAGGCGGAGACTGAAGCCCTGAGGCACGAGCTCGAGCAGCTCCGCGAGGTGAGGACCGCCGAGATCAAAGCAGCGCCGCGTCACATCCCACACAATCCGATACAAGTTAAAGTGTTACAGCGGACACAATCAGACTGAATACAGCCGGAAGAACGTTAATACTCCTCAGTACAAGTGAGACAGTCCGATAGCAGTTAATATAACCTGAAACAAACTAATTAAATACAAAAAAAAAGTTATGATAACTTCAGTTACAATCAGATTCAGGGAAATACAACCCAAAATACATTGATACGATTCAATAAAATCCATTTAAATCTGATACAATCCAATACAAGTTGATATGTTACATCTGATACAATCAGATTGAAGTCGGTCTAACCAGAATAACGTTAATACAATCCAATACAAGTTGATATAACCTGAAATTTCTGATCTAATTAAATAAAAAAGTCTGATTAGTTCAGATACACTCAGATTCAAGTCAATAACACCTGAATAATTTGAATACAACTCGGTACAAGTCGATACAGTCCGATACAAGTTGGTACAGTTCATATTCGACTGGTTGCTACAAGTCAATACAATCCGATGCAAGTAAAATCAGATTCAACTCAATACAACCTAAATAACTTTGACACGATTCAATACACATTGATGCAATCCATATACATCTGTACCTCGGCATACGAATGTAATCTGTTTCGAGTTCTTAAGGTGAAATTTCATATTGTGAAACACATTGTCCCATAGGAAATAAGGTAATGCAGATAATCCGTTCCAGCACCCAAAAATATTACCAGTATAACCAATATAATCATATTGCATTTTGCATATAAAAACAATTCAAACATTTAGAAAAGACGTCTAAATTAAGTAAAATATGAAATAAACAGACATTAAACCTCACTTAACTTTATTTTATGATTCCTCTTGGCACCAGCTGCTTTAAAAAAAAATCTGAAAGCGGCTCCCTTTTCTTCTTGCTACCGTCCTTGGTAACATTCTCGCGACCCGTGGTGCTGTGGCTTCACTAAATCTTGTAAAATGTACAAAGAAAATGCACAAAAATTTTGTAAACTCACTTTGCTTGGCTTTCCACTGATGCAAACTAATTTTGAACGGCTCCTGGATGTAACATAGCCACGTAACTTACTTATGCATAACTTAGCCAGCATTAAAATCGCTCAGTTCATTCGATCGTATGCCAAAAATGCTTCGCATGCTGAGGCAGATTCCTTGCAAAATTTCAGTTCTTAAGGTGAAAATTTGTGACTCGGGGCGTTCTTATGTCAAGGTTCCACTGTTGTCCAATACAAGTTGATACAGTCAAATCAGGTCAAGTAGTCAAGCAGACCTTTATTGTCATTTCAACATTCCTCCAGGACCGATGTGCCACATACAGTACAACATCAATTAACAAATCTCTCTAAGACACCTAATTAGCTAACTAGCTAATTAACACCATAAATGAACAAAACTAGCAGGAACTACACAAAAAGACAACATAAAGTGCACTTGTGCAAATGTGTCAACAGTAACAAACATGACACAATGCGATACCCAGTGACAGTTTGCCGCTGACCCGGACACACAGCTCCACGGTCAGGAGGGTGACGTCAGGAAAATTTTGCCATTGGCTAAAAAGATTGAATTGTCAATTTCAAATTGAATTTTAATATCAATCACTGTTAATAAATTCTTATTGTTGCCATGACAGCACTGGATGTGTCTCAGTTGATTTGATTGGTCTTAGGTTTCTATGTGGTTCTTTAAACATTTCTGCCAAAAAGTGCTCCACTTCACCTGACTTCACCCTACAAAGTGTAAAAACTAATTAAATAATTGCATGTGTTAATTAAACAGATTGTACGTGATCCGGCTCACGTACAGTGCAATCTGTTTATTTAACACATGCAATTATTTAATTAGTTTTTACACAAACAAGCAAACATAAGAAATGTAAGAAGGTAAGGTGGTGTGATACAGTCAGATACGATGTGAGAAATTCTGATTATAATCACAGCACATTGTAAAGATAAAGACTTAGACCATATTTATTTACGGTTGTAATGTTTGGTCAGTTTTTTGGTTTTCTTCAACTTTCCTGTAGGCGACTAACAGCAAGTAATTATTTCTGAACTGATTTTGTTTGCAGGAATCTGGAAGGGCGGATTAATAGAGAATTAAACGGGAAAGCAGTACTAGAAAACGTTTCGTAATTTTGTAGAAATTTTGGAAGAGATTGACCATTAATTGTCTAATAGTGACACGGCTGTCATGTGAGAACTTCAGGTCAAGAAAAAGTTTTTCCCCCCATTTTTCCAAACACCAACACTGATGATAAATACAAAGTTAAATCTAAAGTCTAAGGTGACCCGGCATTAAATGTAACCCTTTTTTTGTCAAACAGAGAAAAAACTGACAATTGTAGATGAAAATGTATCATTAATGTGTATGACATCACTTCCTGTAGTGATGAGATCTTTAAGACACGCCAGCGTCGTACTCACACTGCAGAGACGCCGAAAACTGGAAATGAAATCACGATGAGCCACTGATTTCAGTTCCCCTTTATTACACAAAACACTGTCTGAATTTAGAGAATTCCTGCTTATTACGCTGTAAGTACGAGTGTGTGAGTGGAAAAGCTTCAGACCTCCACTGATGATGATGAATAACACAGTCTGGATTAGGACGTGGAATATCAGTGTGACGTGGGCCGGGTGCAGTCATGTGGGAAAACTGACACTCTGGCCGATCCAGGAAAATTATAAACACACACACACACACACACACACACACTAAAACATGTTGGCAAATATGAACACAGGCCTCATTCTGGAAGACAAACCAGATCTCATGGATGAATCAGATGGTCTCTCTGCAGTTTCCCTGTCACAACAGACTTTGAAAAAAGGTCACATGACTTCCTGTGTGCATGTGTGTGTGTGTGTGTGTGTGTGTGTGTGTGTGCGTGTGCATGTGTGTGTGAGGAAAAAGCAGGATGTTCACATTCCCATCTAGTGGAGTGGGAGTGAAATGTGATCTGCAGGACTGTCTGGATGTCTAACTGAGTTTAACACCAATACTGCAGAGATCGGAATTATACCGTGACTGGACTTATACTATTAGTACTGGATGGATTTTTTTATTAAAATAATACATTTAATCAACCATACATGAATTATGCCACCATTAATAACTATACGTCTATACTCCACGTGTCCCTCTGCCTCTATCTTTATATAATCTCTTCATCTTTGTCTGTCTCTCACTGTCTTTCACTTTTCTCTCTCTCTCTCTCTCTCTCTCTCTCTCCCTCCTCCCTCTTAGCATTTTGTAGCCATTGTTATGACTGTGTCTTCAGTGCTGTCTAACGGAGCTGTGTCTAAATGAAAGGAGGAGTCAGTGAAGGCTGTAAGACGATCTGTGGTGAAATCAAGCTATAAAAAGCCTCGTACTGTAGCTGCACTCACTGATTAGCAGCACGCTGGGCCTCTAACACGTCCACCAGATTACAGTACGATTACAGTGTGAGCTGTAGTATTTAATTTTACTTTAAGCATGCGCTTTTATCCCAAAGCTCAGAGTCCAGTCCTCACTTACAGTAGAGCCTTCTGGCTAGAAACTTTTAAACCCTGAGCCACCTCTCTGTGGTCACCCTTCATAACAGTCAGGCTGCAGAGCTATAAAAGGGTCTAAAGACTTTCTTAAATACTCCAGGTCCAGGACTTGAGTTCCACCAATGAGAAGGGCTCTAGAGCTGGTCTAGAATATGATCTCCTTATGATCAGTAAGAGGGATATGTAGGTTGGTTCATAGCTGTGCAGATGTGGGAGGTTTTCAATCCAAAGTCTATTTAAAGAAACAGTACAGATGTTTGAGGTTTTGCAGAAGTCAAACTTTAATACTTGGGAGAATATTTTAAGCTCCTTGAAGTTTCAGATTTGTTCCAGCCAACAGTGAGCAGTTACTGAGAGGTCATCAGAGACTGCTTATTGGGAACAGTCATGATTAGTTATTGTTTTTCAAACAGTGGGGTGCACTGATTGGCTACTGGGAACAATTTTGAATATTGATTGGTTATTGAGGACAGTGGTGATGTGTGATTGATTATCAGGAACAGTGATGAAGAGTGATTAGTTATTGGGAACAGTGGTGAATAGTAATTGTTTATCGGGAACAGTGGTGATCTGCGTTTGGTTATTGGGAATAATGGTGAAGAGTGATTGGTTACCAGGAACAGTAGTAATTGTTTTTTCTGTTTATATCTATTGTACTGGTTTCAAACCTGTACGTTCTACTCAACAGCTTACCCACCTGTAAACTTCTCATATTAATAACAAGATGAAACTGTTCAAAACACTACAATTTTCTGAATTTCTCTTCAGTGCCAGTTTTAAACATTGGTATACATCCAGTCACCAAGAAGTCCAGATGGAGAAAAATGTCACACTTCCTGGTGACATTTCTACTCATATGACTAAACCCCAAAAATTGTGAAGCAACTTTTAAGGAGTTGCTTCTTACCTGTTCTTATCTGTAAATATCAAAAGAGCTAACAGTCTCTCTGTGACCCTGTGTGCAGGCATACGGTCATGCCCACTCCGCTCAGAGGAAAGTTGCTGAGGACGGCGAGAGTCGGGAGGAGTCCCTCATCCTGGAGTCGGCATCTAAGGAGGCTTATTACGAGCAGAGGGTGCTGGAGCTGCAGGCCGAGCTGAGGCAGTCCAAAACTGCGCTCGCCAGTACGCAGAGCGAGAACGAGCGACTGAGCACCCTCACGCTCGAGATACGGGAGGTGTGTGAGAAATAAAAGAAACCAGTGCCACACATGCTAACCATGAATCTAATATCTACTACTATCGCTGAGTCTTTCATAACCTCAGCCCTTTTTATGTCCTTAATTCTGTCCCAGAATGCTGAGCTGCTGGAGCTGCAGCGCACTCGTCTGCGTGATGACATCAGAGAGTATAAAGTCCGAGAGTCTCGCCTGTTGCAGGACTACAGCGAGCTGGAGGAAGAGAACATCAGCCTGCAGAAACAAGTGTCCACACTCAAACAGGGCCAGGTGAGATGGGAACCAGTGGATTGGAACATTTTACCATTTAAGTATAAACATTTTGCATTATTTTTAATATACAACTGAAATACGATTGGACCCAATTCAGACCCTGGTGGAACTCCTGTAACAGTAAGTGCATCAGAAATGTGACTGTAAAAATGTGACATAAGATGTTTGTGCATATATATTTTTAATGTATTTTTTCTCAACACCTTGTGCCTACAGGTGGAGTTCGAGGGTCTAAAGCATGAGATCAGGAGGCTGGAGGAGGAGGCGCAGTACCTGAACAGCCAGCTGGAGGAAGCCATGCGGCTGCGTGAGATCGGTGAGCGCCAACTGTCCGAGGCTCTGGAGACCGTAAAGAGCGAACGGGAGCAGAAAGCAGCACTGCGCAAAGAGCTCACGCACCACATGACCCTGGGAGACTCTCTCCTTAGCGGCTCACTTGACGGACTCAGACTTAGCGAATTGTATGAGCCGAACAATGAAGAGGCTATGCGCGCCATTGAGAACGGGCTCGCAAAGATGGCTGATGACATCGATGATGATAATGTGTCATCCATGCCGAAGAAGAGCCTAGTGGACGATCTTCTGAGTGAATTGAATATCTGTGAGATCCAGAAGCTCAAACAGCAGCTTCACCAGGTGAGATCGCTTACATGGCTTAAAAGAAGACTTGGCATTATATCCTCTTTCCTTTCACTGATGTATGTTTTGCTTTTCCTCTGTCTCAGGTGGAGAGAGAGAAGGTGGCGCTCGTCTCCTCCCTCCAGGAGTCTCAGAAGCAATTAGCACAGACACGTGGAGCGCTAGCGCGCCTGAGTGACGATTTCGGTGCCACACGACGTGTCCAGGTTGCAAAGGACAAAGACAAAGAAAAGGACACTGAGGGTGGAGACGTGGATGATTACGAGCTGGACATTTACGGTCCAGAGATCCTGCGCTGCAAATATGAGGCATCGGTTGCTGAGGCTGGAGAGCTGAGGGAGGAGCTTAAGTTGTTAAAGGCAGAGCTTGAGGAGGTGAGGTGGACAATATGTAGCTAACAGCGTTGAGTAAAGAAACGGTAAAGTACATGAGAGTCCTAATGATGACAAATGTCACTTTTTTATGTAAATCAGGTCACGACAGCTCATGAGGAGGTGCGGGCACGGCTGGAGAGTCAGGTGCGCGATCTCTCGTCTCAGGTGACGTCACTGGAAAGCGACGGCCGAGCAGAGCGGGCACAGCTAGCTCGACTACAGAGGGAGCTGGACGAGGTGAACACGGCTGCAGGCGAGACCCGGAGGACGCTCGGGGTGGCACAGGACGAGCTGGCGTCGTTCAGTGAGGAGCTGGCTAACCTCTACCATCACGTGTGTGTGTGCAACAATGAGACGCCCAGCCGTGTCACACTCGACTTCTACAGGGAGGGAAAAGACAGCAAAGAGAACAAAGAGAAGAAAGAAGGCAAAGAGGAGAAAACGGAGGAGAAACCTGGTTCGATTTCGGTGAGAGACTCGAGGAAAGAGCCCATGGACGTGTGTGTCCTGTCGGCCATGATTCGGGAGCAGATGCGGCACCTGCAGCAGGCCGTGGAGAAAGGCACTCAGCTGGCGAGGCAGAGACTGGCACCCCTGGAGCTCGTAGCTGTGCCTGATAAAGAGCAGGCCGCCTACATGGAGGAGATCTTCAAGCTCAGGTCACTGCTGAGCACCAAACGCGAACAAATTGCCACGCTCAGGGCCGTGCTCAAGGCCAACAAACAGGTGAGAAGTCATCGCCTAGATATTAAAATAATCCTGTGAATATTATGTGAATGTTATGTTATTAATATTGTTGGTCAATAACGACACTGTAACCACTGATCAGAAGACTGTGGTCATTAAACCAAGTTAATGCACCGTTATCTAGTTGATATCATTCATATATTACAGCTGATGTAACTTTGTTTATATGATGCAGACAGCAGAGGTCGCTCTCGCCAACCTGAAGAGTAAGTACGAGAACGAGAAGACCATAGTGACGGAGACCATGATGAAGCTCAGGAACGAGCTGAAGGCTTTGAAAGAGGACGCGGCCACGTTCTCCTCCCTCAGAGTCATGTTCGCCACCAGGTACAGTGCGAGCACCGACACACTAAGATATTTTCATCTGAATGACCTGCAACTTCCTGTCTAAAACTGTGTACAGTGAAAGGAAACGATGGAACCTGACTGTGTTTAATTGCATGTTTATGGACAACCTCTCTCTCTCTCTCTCTCTCTCTCTTTCTGTAGATGTGATGAGTACGTCATTCAGCTGGACGACATGCAGAGGCAGCTGTCGGCCGCCGAGGATGAGAAGAAGACGCTGAACTCCTTGTTGCGCATGGCCATCCAGCAGAAGCTGGCGCTCACGCAGCGCCTCGAGGACCTCGAGTTCCACAACGAGCAGGAGCGCAGGGGTAATGCCGCCGCTGCCGCCGCCTCCACCCGCTCCAGAGGGCCGTTCTCTAAGACCAAGAACCTGCATGTAAGTCCCACTCCGTCCTGTACAGACTCTACCCCACGGCATTCTGGGTAGTCCTGTGGTGCCTGTGGCGTTCTGAAACCTGAACCCCTTCATTGCTGATCCTGTCCTCATTCCTGACACCAACTAACCTTCATCCTCATCATCACTGCTCCATCATCACGCCTGCCTTTAACCCCGCCTCTCTGGCTAACCCCGCTAACCCCGCTGTGGCTCGCTGAGTGTTTGATGCTTCGAAAAACTTCCTGTCTTGAGACTGTTTTTAATCTTCATCAGGTTTGGATTTGAGCTTTACGTGAGTGCATAAATAAGTCCAGTGTGTGTGTGTGTGTGTGTGTGTGTGTTTCTGTTATAAAGGCAATGAGAAGGTTCACTTTTTTGTGAAATAATTAAATCGTTGTGAATATGTATTAGTTATTACAGAGGTGCTCTGATCAGACTTTTTGGCTGATAAGCAGCTGTTACTGATCGCTGATCACGGGTGTGTGTGGGTTATTGGGATCTGCCATTTAAAGTGTTCTATTTATTAATTTATTTATTTATTCACAACTATTCTAAACAGATGTGCACAAATACAATTACAAAGATCTGAGAAAGGCAACATATCAAGCAAATTTGATTCTTTTATTATTTTAGGTAGATTATAAACAAACTGAAGCCAATATTTTAGCCTATACTCAAGTAGAGAGCAAAAAGTTCGCATTCCTTAACCAGCATCAAGGAGCCGAACACACGCCGAAATGCTTATCCAAAATGCGACAATCAGAACTCCCTCGTTATAACATGCAGCACATGGAACAAAGCTACAGTAGGTTTACCCTTCCCATAAACGACCCGTCCCAATTATGTGTTCGACTGATGACTTCTATGGAAACATCAAAACGTCTTCCAAATGCCTAAATGTAACTGTGTCAATGAATAACAAATCCAAACGTTACACAGATCTATTGTAAATAAACACACATTAGTCAGTGTGTAGTTGATGTACCAATCATGGCTACTCATTAGTAAGCATGGGCACACACACCAGGCAATTTGGGAATACCAATTAGGCTAACCTGTATATGGACTATGGGAGAAAACCCACCAAGCACGAGGAGAACATGCACACAGAGACGGGAATCGAACCCAGACCCTGGCGGTGCAAGGCGGCAGTGCTAACCACTACACCACCATCCCTAAAGTTATGGTTTTACATTTGATACACTTATACATTATTGTGTAATTATCAGAAGTAATACTGTTACTAGTGTTATTAGTATTATTATGTACCTAAGTATATGACGGATGTTCAAGTCAAACTGGGACATTTCTAGTGAATGAAGGCGTATGGCGTACGGTGATGAGACTCCTAACAGCAGGAAAATATTTGAAGGGTGCAAACGTTCTAAAGAAGGTCGCGCATCCATGAGTGACAATCCCAGCCGAGGCTCGACATCACTGACGTGCTGAAGAAACTGGTTGAACTGTACACACAATCATTCTCCAACACCACTGAAGCAGACAGTCTGATCACGGCTTCTGTCCACTGAGTTTTTACTCTCAGAACAGTGTTCTGTTATTCTGCACAATCAAAAGTCCTGCTTTGACTTTGACTCACGGACCATTGTGCTACATTTATTGTTAGAAGGTACAATCCTGAATTTATTTAATTTGATTTTATATATAAATTAGTTTATATAATGTATATATTATATACAGTTTTTAATAGAAATAGTTTTTAACAGCAGAATAAAGACTATCTTCATTATTGTACTGTCTGGGTCAAAATGAATGACTTTTATTCTCCTAAACATGAACAAAGTTTCTGTATTATTTTTGTCGCACAGGCTAAAGTGGTTAAGTGGTTCGAGCTGGTGATGTAGTGTTCGGTTTGGTGTATGAAGATTTAGGTTCCAAGCTACCTTTTGGGGTGGGTTAAGAATGAAACTGTTGTGTCATTATGAATGTTTTATAGAGACTAAGGTCCAACACACCCCTGTCTCCCCTTGTGTGGACCCTTGTCACTCCTGTCAGTCCTGTCTCTCTGTGGTGTAGTTGTAGTGTTGTGGTGTATGAAGCTCCAGCTCCTAGTCTAAAGGATTAGGATGGTTTAAGAGTAAAGCTGTTGAATCATTATGAAGTGTTTCATGGGGACTAAAGCCCAACACACCCACTGTGTCCCTGATTCCTTCTGGTGTAGAAGATAGAGTTAGTGTCATGTTTGTGGTGTGGGACAGTTTGGGTTCTAGCCCACCTGTTGACAGGTTTAAGAATAAAAAGTGTTGCATCACTATAAAGTGTTTTACAAAGACTAAAGGCCAACCCAACCACCTCATCTATTCTCTTTTTAACAAAACCCAGAGTCCTACAAATTCCATTTGTCCTGGCTGTCTGTGTTCTATTCCACACGTTAGATTTAGACTAAACTCTCAACACCCCCACCTCTCCTGTCCCTTTGTGGTGTGGTGGGTTAGAGAGGTTAGCAGTGGTGTGGTATGTGAAGACTTGGGTTCTAATCTTGCTTTTGGTGGGATTAAGAATAAAAAAAGTGCTGCTACAGCAGTATGGAAGTGTACCAGAGGCAGTGACGATGTGGAGACTCTGTAGCTCAACTGGCTGAGCCGAAACCTCAGTGGCCTTAGAGGTGCTTGGATCAAATCCCAACCAGAGCTCCAGCTTACCTGAGTGTGTGTGTGGGGGGGTGTTATTAGATAAGGGGTGTGGTTAGTGTGGGGGTGAGTTGAGGGCCGCAGTGGAGTCTTGGGGTAGAAGAGGGACAGGGGAGTAGTTAGAAAAGGTGGAAGGAAGTGTGGGGGACAGGACAGTGGGGAGGGGCTAGATGAGAGGAAGGGAGTGTGTGGGGGACAGGACAGTGGGGAGGGGCTAGATGAGAGGACCTTCCTACCACCCTCACTGTCCCTACCCTAAGGACAGGACCAAGTTCTCTCCCATCACCTGCTCCAGTCCTGTCCCTTACTTCCCCAACCCCTTTCCTGTCTTCTTACTGCCTCTCCCCTTTTCCTACCTGACCAACCTATTTTCCACCCTGTCCCTTCCTCAGGATAAGACTCCACTCTCCAGTGCTTTTTCATCTACTCTTTCTTTATCCACAAGCCTCCTGTCATCTGTTCACTATGTCCCACCAATTCCTCACTTTGGTCCATACGACATCCCACCCACAACACAGCTGCCTATCCTCACCCATCCCTAACTGAGAACATCTTTAAGGCCACACACACAAACTTAGATAAGCTGGGGCTCTGGTTGGGACTTGATCCAAGCACCTCTGGAACCACAGAGGTATCAGCTCAGCCAGTTGAGCTACAGATTCCCTGCCCCAACGCTGCCTCCGTTACACCTTCATACTTCTGCAGCACCAGTTTTTTTTTTTTTTTCTTTTTCATTTTAAACCCACCAAAAGCAAGATTAGAACCTGAACCTTCATACACCACAACATGGACACCAACCCTATACCGCTGTTACCGCTATACCACAGAGGGACAGCAGGGATAGGGGGTCTTTGTGAAACACTTCCTAATAACACTTTTTATTCTTAAATCTTCCAAAAGTTACTAGAACCTGAACCTTTATACACCATAACACTCATATTATCTATAACCACTACACCACAGAGAGACAAACAAGCACTGTTAGGCTTTAGTCTTTGTAAAACACTTCATAATGATTCTAAATATTTGATTCTTAAACCTACATATACCACAAAAGCAGACACCAACACTAACCAGAACACCACTGAAATACATGACCAGGGTGTGTGTTGGATCTTAGTCTTCAAGGACTTGAGTCAAATTTTCTGAGACAGAAAACCATCAAATACTGTTTACGCCCACGTCTTTACTTAGATTAGTTATTGTGTAATTGATGTTCTGGACCATATGATGAGGCTTGTACTGGTTTTGGAAGATGGAATTACCCTGGGTTCACCTGGGAAGCAAATCAAAGTGTGGCTGTGTGTACTGCTGTTGCTCGGAGTAATATACAGGAAGTCCAGTACAGTGTGTGTCTACACAAACATTCAAGTTCTTTGTATGCATGGACTCGCCTGGCTGAGCTGTTACTGCTGTGGATCTGGAGGTGCTTTGATCAAATCGTAACCAGAGCACTGGTTTATCTGTGTATAAATGTGAGTAAGTGTATTCTTATCGGACACTTGTGAGAGGGATGAGTGTAACACATTGTCTAGACTGACTAGAACCACCTGCCTAATATTGTGTATAACAGCTGTAGAAATCTAGACCCCCGAAAGTGTGTGTGGTTTCTGGCACCAAGCCGTCAGTAGCAGATCCTTTAAGTCCTGCCTTAATCAGAATCATTCAGATAGTTGCACTTGCACATGTTCTGAGAGCTGACTGTTCACTTGCTGTTTGATATCACTCACCGCCTGACAGGTGGCGCTGTAACCAGATCAATGGTATGTCACCTGTCAGTGGGTTTAATACTACTGAAGCAGAGTCGTGAACTCTGTCCTTCTCTTTTACTCTTCATCCCGTGATTACACACCCCCCCCCCCCGCTCCATTATTTTATCACACACACACACACACACACACACACACAAATACACACACACTAAGTAAAACTAATAAGTAAAATATTGTACAAAATGACAAAGAAAACAAAACAGAGAGATATATCATTGAAGGCAGATAAATATCTTGCAGTGGGTGAACAGTTTATTCCTCTGTCTCTCTATGTCTTCATTCCTCCATCCTGTCTTTCTCATTGAAAAGCGGACAAAACTCTTTTCTTCCGTAAACAAGAGACTCGTCTCCTTGACTCCATCACTCAGCACCAGATTTGAACCAGATCTGATGTGAGTGCAGAAGGAGACGTGTATGCCTGTTGTCATCTGTGTGTGTGTGTGTGTGTGTGTGTGCATATACACAGCTCTGAAAGAAATGACACATTCATTTTATCAGTAACCCGGCTTTATATGTTATGTCTTGACAGCTATGGGTGGTCTCCGCTTTCCTGTCAGTCATGTTGTCTGTTCATTCATGAAGCCCCTCCCCTTGCACTAGTATTACATTGTGTCTTCTGAATGCGACTGTTAACAGCGAGCTTCAGCTAATTTGTGTGCATGCTGTCAACAAACTGTCCTCCATATATGTGTGTGTTCGCCTTGTGAATGATCATATTGTTGAATGTAATGTACAAACCGGATTCCAAAAAAGTTGGGACACTAAACAAATTGTGAATAAAAACTGAATGCAATGATGTGGAG
>JAQQZT010000016.1:21923811-21934504 GCA_030068275.1 Clarias platycephalus
TCTCTCTCCGATTACCGAACAGGGAGTGTATTTGTCTGACCACCAAAGAAGGACAACTTAGTGTAAACAAGGCGTAATGTGAGTCTGTTTTTTTCCCTCCACTCTGGACACCAGACAGCTTTCGGGAGCAGTTAGAGACAGACAGCTGGTTCCTGAAGTCGGACCGACGCCTGGACACCGAGCTGGTGGATAAGATCATCTTGCAGCTGAACAGAATCTACCCTCAGATCCTGACTGACAAGGAGGCCACCAAGGTGAGGCAGAGAAAATCCGGAAACACCTGACAGACGTGTGTGTGTGTGTGTGTGTCCTACTCACACAGCCCAAGGAGGAACAGAATTCTTGTTTAGGGCGTGTCCCTGAGTTTACAACCACATGTATATATGTGTGTGTGTGTGTGTGTGTGTGTGTGTGTTGTACAGTTCCGGGATCTGGATGTGCCCACGTGTGTGCGACTGTCTGAGCTGCTCACACACCTGCAGGAGAAAGGAGAAGAGGCGTGCCGGGAGTTTTACCGCGCGCTTCACCTGCACGTCGAGGAGGTGTATTTCAGCCTCCCTACACGGCTCCGCCGCCGTCGGGGTCAGAGAGGCGCGCACACACATACACACACACGCACTCAAAATAGTTGCTCAAATAACCTGCATGATAAGGATCAGGACTTAAACAGGACCAACATAAAGGAAATATGTTCCCCCTCACTCGCACTCTGCTTTCGGTCTCATTTGCATTAAATTTTACTCGGCTTAGCCTCATTGCATCACCTGACCCCGCCCACTTCCACTCACCCCGTGTCCTGTCACTGTAACTCGTCCCCCGTGACGCTGCTTCCCCTGTCGCTTGTGGGCGTGGCCTGTTCAGACAGCATTTCAACTTCTAATATCAATGAAGAAAATCCTCCAGAATCATTCTCGACTGACTGATGTGTGTGTGTGTGTGTGTGTGTGTGTATAGAGTCTGTGGACCCGGCGCCGAGACCCGCCCCCAGAGAAGCTGAGAGATACGTGTTAAACGAACAGGGTGAGCCGAGGTCACCTTCCGTCTGATCAGATAGACGTGTCCGTCTGTACATACCCGTCTGTCTTTATTTATATTCTGTCTCTCCGTCTCCGCGCAGGGCCGCTCTTCTTTCTCAGCTGTTTCAGTGCGGCTGTAGGAGCAGCGTTGGTGTATTATTACGGAGGTAAGAACATTCATCTAGACAAGATCATCAAATCTCCAATCAATCTTTATAATTGTTTTTCTTTTCAGTTATTAATCATGTCGTTGTTGCCAATCTGCTCTTTTTTTATTTTTGCGTAAGAATCTTTAAAGTGATCTCACAGCTCATCCCTCATTTCTCTACATGAAGTTAAATGAAATGATTTAACGATTAAACGAAACAAATGCTTTACTGCGACAGCAGCGACCTCATTTCCCCTCCTGTCTGTTCCAACCCCTCAGCATCCAGCAGTAAACTAATCACCTCCTGATCATCTGTCACCATCTGCACCTGTTTCTCACTCGGTCAGGACTTCAGTTAGACGCTTTTATGCTTGAATGGTTCACAGGTCACTGTGTGGCTCAACAAACAAAAAAACAACAAGACGACATTAAAAAATACAAAAATGTCTCAGAAGCAAAACATGAAGAAATGGTGTTTTTGGGGATGGGGGGGGGGGGTCAAGACTTTTGCACAATACTGTGTAATGAACACACAAAAAATTATCTTTGTTTATGACCACTATCATATCATTTTCCCCTGTGTGTGTGTGTGTGTGTGTGTAGATGTGAAGGCGGCGTTGGGGTCGAGCAGCGCTCTGGGTTTCGCCGCTCTGGGGGTCGGGCGGAGGGTCCGAGACGTCCTGATCTGGTACACAAAGGACGGGCTGGGACGATAACCTCACACACTGTTACAGCTTTTAACAGTTTTACACTAACGCCGCTCCGTTTGCTCTAAAGTGCCTTACTGGGGTTTTTACAGGAGTGTGTGTGTATATAATTATATATATATATATATTCTGTAAATTACGTAATGCCATACGCCCAAAGCTTTATCTTCTCCCTCAGTTATTTTCTCTATTATTTCCACTTGAAAATCCCTGTTTTATTGAGTGTGTGTACGGGAAGTCGTATACAGGTGCGTGCCTTCGTAGGGATTTTTAATGCACTAAACTTTTTCTTTAGAATTCTTAACATTTATTAAAGTAAAAGGCTCTAAGGTGCTGACGAGGTGCTGCTATGGACCAGGGACACGCCTACAATATACATCAGGCAGATGACATGCCATAAAAACATCACAGAGTTATTATTATTATTATTATAATAAGGCGAACACGATGGAGTCGTGTCCGAGGTGCGAGGAACCGTTTGTTTCGTTTCATCATCGTACCACATTTAGAGACGTCTCAACTCAGTCCATAATGAGAATCAGGTTCAGTTACACTACTGTACAAGGAATTTATCTTTGTAATGCGGTGCAAGCTGTTAGAAAATGACAGAAAAACACATGTACAACAAGAAGATTAGACACTATACGGACAAAAGTATTTATCCGAACCTGGTGATTATTGAATTCCATCACTCGGTCCCCTTATCCCCAGGACAATCTTAATGCTTCAGCACCAAGACATCTTGGACAGTGCTCTGCTTCTATGCAACTTTGTGTCCACAGTTTGGTGAAGACGCTTTTCTATTCCAACACAACTGAGTCCCAGTGCACAAAGCAACGACTATAAAGACATGGTTTGATGAGTTCGGTGTGGAAGAACTTTAGTCCACTGCAGACGAACACTGACTCCGACACAGACCACACACACACATCTCAGCTGCTCTGGATCGAACACTACCAGGTCGTTATACAATGTAAAACAGCGTGAGGTTAAAGAGAGTAGACTTTATATAGGACGTGATTACAATCGAACCCGTGCCGGGGAATAACACACACCCCGTCCTACACTAAACTCATCAGTACACACTCCGTTTCCAAGTACTGGGCTCAGACAGCCTGCTGCTGCTGATTGCACCGGGACACGCAAGCCAGTAATGAGTGAGGGGTCATGAGGAGGTGATGAGCTCCTTCTTCGTCCTCTTTAATATAAAACACGGACGCTTCACAGTTTTAGCATAAACAACACCATGATGAGATTTAAGGTTTTACATATTTTTATACACGTTTGTTCAGACTCTAATGCATTTCAGTTAACTGCCGTGATTGTACACAGCGTGTGTGTGTGTGTGTGTGACAGCAGTGTACCGTGTTTTTGTACCAGTTTTACAAAACAAAAATAAAGAACGATATATTAAACCATACGCATGTTTTAGCATTTTTATTTTCTTTTATCATTTAATAAAAATCCTACAACCGTGCGAAAAAAAAAATCATGTTAAAATAATATAGCATCTTGATTTGTTCTTACAAACATTAACTCATTAAAACATTTACAATAAAACTAAAACAAACTGATGAGTAAATTGCTGCACAGAGGAGGTAAAGTGGATGTATATAGATCATGACCACTAGATGTCGCTCTAACCTCAGGCTGCAGTCTTACTTCTGTTTATTTGTATTTACTCACATCAATACATACAAGTCAGTTTGTTCAAACCGTTGGGAGAAAGTGACGTCATCATATGAGGTTAAAGGAGCAGTTTGTACAAAAAAAATAAATAAAGAAAGAAAGAAAGATCCGAGGCGTGATAGTCCGAGGCGTGTCCGGTGTCTGATGTTCATCTGATGATGTTTTTTTTATATCAGATTCTTCTCGCACATCACACTGGACTGGAGGTTGTGTGTCATAGTGAGTTTGTTTAGTACAAAACCAGAAGTGGCACAGGAAACGTCCTGGACCCACTTATACACTTATTACGTTATTTTTTTAATTCTTTTTTTTTATTTTTAATTTGTTTAAATTTTCTATTCTCTAACACAAAATGTTTTTTAGAATCTTAGCATCATCAGTTCAGTTTTAATCTTAAATGAAGAAACTGTCTACTCTGGGTCTCTTTGACACACACACACACACACACACACACACACTAAACACATTTTTGGTTTAGCATAAAAAAAGCCTAAAAAAATGTGAATTGTAGCCGTCTGAGCTGAAATTAAAAAACTCTAGGAACAGACAGGAATAAAAAAATGATGTTATTATAATAATATTAATGCAGTAGGTGTGTGTGTGTGTGTGTTCCTAAGAGAGACAGCATGGGAAAACCTTCACATAGTGAAAATTCTTGCAATCACAAGCAAAGCTGGAGGAGTTTTAAAGCCTGACTCCACGTGTATAAAACTAAAATCTAAACTGTAAAGAATCTCCAAATCTCTAAACACTTTTTCAAAATCTACATAAGAACAAATACAACGTTAAAGTTGTTCACTTAAAGAGTCTCAACAGATTAAGGCACCTGTTCAGGAGTTTGGAATGAAGTCGTCCAAGCTGGGGACGGCAATCATGAGGGAGCAGCCGATACGATATCATCACGATACCCAGGTGCCGATTCGAGCTGTATCATGAGTGTATGATATATAAATATATAGTTGCACGTCTAAACGATCATAGCAAATAATTTGCTCCTATTACACGACGCTGTGCTGCCTGACGATGTGTAAGTAATTTAAACCTGTAGGATTATAGAGGAACTGCAACATTTTACCATCTCAAATGCAAACACATAAATTAACAAATAATAATAATAATAATTTATTTTGGAGTCAGTGTGATCAGACATGAACTGCCATACAAAAGGATCAAGTAGATAACTGAGTAGATTTTTCGCCATCTCGATTGTATACTGTAAGAGAAAGTGTCTCTCGTGAGAACTACAACACTTTCTTCTACAGCAGTGCCTTTACGGAGTCAGTGTAATCTGGGCAAGTTTCCTAGAAAAGGTCTTTCCCATGCTTCCTCTTCTATTTTAGAGTCGGACGTTTTCACTGCTTATTACTGTCTGCTGTAAACAGCCCAAGGATAGGAAGAAAGGACAAAACAAAAAAAGGAAAGTCATTGGCTAAGGAAACTCCAAAGATAGCTAAGCAGATTCTAAACCATTTAAGGGGGAAAAAATATCTTAAGGATGCTTTAGTTACACAGGCTCTTCAAAAGTATATATATTTTTTGTAATTTACAAAACGCAAAGTGAGCGAACAGAAGAAAAATCCAAATGAAATCAATATTTGGTGAGAAGACCCTTCGACTTCGACCCAGCATCAACTCTTACACTCGCACAAACTCAGGGATTTTATAGGATCAGAGTCAGGTGTATGATTAACCAATTATACCAAGCAGGTGTAGTTATGATCATCCATGTCATATGTAGGTTGAAATGCTCTAGTAATGAACTAAAACAGAAACAGCCGCGTAGGCGTAAACCTGGGTGAGGAGCAGCCAGACTCTGCCGACCTTAGGACTTGTGTCAATCTGGCTTGTCTCAGCTAGTCAGCTAAGTAGGTTTCTTAATTAGCTAGTAAGTTTTTGTTAAATTATGTTGTGTGTAGCTCCTGGTCCAGGAGGAACGCTGTTTCGTTTCACTGTGTACTGAACTGTATATGGTTGAAATGACAATAAAAGCCGACTTGAACTTGATAAGGTGAGGGTGTGGCAGTTTCAGGTCACACACCACAGCAAGACTGAGCGCAGTTATACAGCATCAGCGACGCCTCTCTCTCCCAGGCATCGATTTCAGAGTAGACTGGGGTTTCCCGATGTCGAGGACCGTAGACGCAGTGCGGAAACCTAATGCAGCACGTGACCCGCGCAACATGCTAACTTTCCTTCAACATCTGAAGACGTACAGCAGCGAAATCTGCAAAGAACTGGCGGAAACATCTACAGTCAGAGGCCAGAAGTGGTCTTCATGGAAGAACTGTGTCCCAGAAGCCAGACCTCCAACGTGGAAACGTGTTTGCCGAAGGCCTGAAGAGCGGGACGATAATGAGCGTCTACATCTCCAGAAGATCTGTGGTTAGTTCTACAAGAAGTTTTGAACAACCTTCCTGCCGAGTTCCTTAAAACTGTGTGCAAGTGGACCTAGAAGAACTGATGGTGATTCTGGTTTTACTGGCAATTGGTTGTTACACCAAATACTGACTTGGTTTAGATTTCCCTTCTGTTCATCTACTTTCCATTTTGCTAACAGATTTAAATAAACTATTAACACTTCTATTTTTGATCACATCCTTACTTTACAGCATGTTCTCACACCGGCACTGTACTGTACTGTATATGATGTTATATTGTATAACACTTCCTTCTGATGCAAATCAGGATTAAAGTCCATGAAAAGCAATCTGCTCCTGATGGGTGAGATCCAGCGTTTCTCTACATATTTTCCCTCATGTCACTAATATACAAAATACTGTCTGTGTGTTGCATTTTACGGTAAGCATGCTTTTCTATCTGCCAGTGAATCTTCTCTATGAATCTGGGGTGAGTCATATGCAAATGAATTATTAGTGTTAATTCATTAAGTGTATGACTCATTACTGACTCACGTGCTCGAGTCTGGACTCACGTTCTACACAACCTTGCTAAGTTAGAGGCAGTGTGTATACCATGCCGCTCTCATCCAGGTTCCAGTCCTGTCAGTGGGGCGATAAACGTGAAACTGTATCCCAGAGAGCTTTTTGTTTCATTAGCCTTCGGTAACAGAAAATCTACATATAATAAATATCTACAACACAAACATGAAACACAATCACTTGAAGGTAAAAAATAAATGCAGCAGGCAGTCCTGTTTGTGTCTCTTGCAGCAGGAAGACTCGTGGAGAATCTCAGCAGGTCTGGTGACGCTCAACACCTCCTCGGAAGATCTCAGAACCGCTCGGGCTCTCCTGCAGCCTCAGACCTGAGAGGGATGTTCATGCAGGAATCAATCTCAAGAGATCTTGAAAGTTTTTCAAACAAGAAACGTTATATGATGGTGGCGCTGCCTTTACACACCTCCTGCACCCTGAGATCTACAGTTTGAGTCGGGTTCGATCTGATTCCTTGTGTGAAAGAAAATTCTATTTATCCTAAACAGTGAAGTCGGCGAGTGTGTGGACGTTTCTCAGGACGCAGGAGACATGGAGCGTCGGTGTGTACCTGATATGTTGAGATCACGCGCTGGTGTGGGGTCGCTGCACGCCGAACGCCGTGATGAAGACGTTGACGACGACGATGATGAAGACGAGGGCCGTGGAGATGTTTTCCAGGATGTTCAGCTGAAAGTGCTTGCTCTCGTCGTTCAGATTCCACTTCACTAAACGACGACACGATGGAGAATTAATGAACACGTATTACACTGCATGCAGTACTGTCATACCGTGTGTGGTCGTGTACATGACAAATTAAAATTGTATTTGATAATACGTTGATAGTTATGTTGAGCAAGAGGAAGCTGTGTGTGTGTGTGTGTGTGTGTGTGTGAGCGTGTGCACTCCTCACCGATGAAGATGAGCAAAACCCCGACGATGACCTGCAGGATGAGTGAGATGCTGATGAGTGTGATGAGCGCTGAGTAGAAGCTGAAGGTCGGACCCTGCTCCAGCACGGCCTTCAGCTGAGACGCGTTAGCCATCAGCAGCGCTACGTCCAGCATGCTCTCCGCCGCACTCTTCTTATTAGCGTAGTTGTTCATGTTGAGAGGGCGGGCCATTCTCCTTCGGGGTACCTGCACACACACACACACACACACACAAACACAAGCACTGTTATTACAGCATCCTGAGCATGGGTGATGAACAGTAATTACACTGGGATAAATAGAGCATCACTGAGGAAATGATGCGTTTTAAAAAAGACTTCTATTGCAAGACATTTAACATCTGGAGGATTGGAAACTTGACTTTTTTTTTTGTTCATCACACACACACACACACACACACTTTTAACAGCTCCATGAAGAGATCAAAGAAAAAAAAATAATAACGTCACTGAAACTTTCCAATTATCAGTTGCTGCTGAATTCTGATTGGTCAGTTGATTAATTCGCTACGACAGCAGCTGTATCGTTTCTATAGTAACGGCTCGTCAAGGTGATCCCTGATCTGGTGAAGTTTTCCATGGAAGGAGTCTCCGGTGTTAGTGCAGTCAGAAGTAAAGCTGTAACTTTTCAGACATCTTCAGAACAGAGGAGTTTACGTTTCTTTGCAGTTTGACGTCAACATTTGTTTCAGTTCTTGTCTTACAACCCGTTCATAGAGAGAGAGAGAGAGAGAGAGAGAGAAACTAGTGAGGGAACGACTGTCTTAGCTAACCCTGTTACTTAAACCGTTCACTGTTTTGAGATCAGTGTGAAATTTCAGGCACGAGGCGCTGTGTGTTTTTCCCACAGAGGAAGTGAAAGGCAATTCAGAGTTTGCTGCAGGAAGACTGATGACCCTGAGGGTGAAAGCAACCCGAGAGCATTTCCTTCCTCATACGAAACAAGCGCCTATGCACTTGAGTTGTGTGGTTGTGGCTGAAGGTTTTAGGAGGACCAGAAGGTGAGGAATCCAAACCCAAACCCAACCAAGCTGACTCCACGGGGCTCCTGAGAATGGCCCCTAACATACAGGAACCCGACGAGGAATACTGTAGATTTTGGTGAGAGGCATAAAATCTACTACTAATGGAGGCTTCCTGGAGCAAGCAGATGGCAACTGTGCTGACGGAAAAAACCCCTGAGATGGCAATAGGAAGAAACCATGAGAGGAACCAGACTCAGCAGAGAACCCATCCCTTATCTGGGTGATAACGGACAGCAGGATCTGCACATCATTCCCTCACTACACGGTCAAACCAACAGCTTCCCGTTTCACTGAATCGTAATTAATGTTAAATCAACTTTCCAAAGAAGTATTCAAGTCATTTTCCAGCCTCCATGCAGTCACGCTCTGCATGTTCAGTGGCAGACGTTGATCACAGAGCTGCTCTACTGACAGATTCAGGAGATCCTGAGTAAAGAATCTGTGTGAGTGATTGGATTCTTGGTCAGAGGATCCCTCAACCACTCAACCACAGTTACACATGTTGCTCTTCTTCATAACATACTCACCGTTCACAGTCATATCTATCTATCTATCTATCTATCTATCTATCTATCTATCTATCTATCTATCTATCTATCTATCTATCTATCTATCTACTCATCATGCACCCTTATCTGCATCAGTCTTGACTCTTCTGTCACTTTCGATGCCTAGAACTCATCGCACATGTCGGTTTTCTGTAGTATATCCGATAATATTCATCCTCACTCAGTGATATTTGCTCATATTCATTTCATACTCTTTGTACCTGTTGGAAACTTCTTCCTGTGTCGAATCAGAGACGAGGAGACGTTGGGAAATCTCTCAAGCAGAAGTTACTCTGACTGTAGCTCAGCACTGTGGAGTTTATACCTTTCAAGGGAGAGGGACATAAAGAGAGTGGAGATGTGGAGACAATCGAAACAAAGCACACAAGTGCAGGAATCGGCCTGGTGACGGGATTTCCCCAGCCCTGATCTCATCAGCATAACAGTGTCACCCAGACCTTAACATTATCAAATGGAGACAAAGGCACAGACTGGCCTTGAGATTCACATTTACCTTCGGACCCTCAGACGTCTCAGACACCTGGACTACCAGATTTGATCTTCTTAGAATGTCATCATTTTTACCCTAAAATGTAAAACCCAATCTGCAGAACTTTTTCAGGTTATATACTACTACATTGGAACCTAGATTTAACATGTTATACATTTGTAATCCAACATATCTTATTTCTGTTTTAGTATGTTTTTTTGTTTTTGACCTCACTATACATGATTGACGATCTGTAATCACTCCTACATGTTTATTGTCTATTATGTCCCTCTCCTTGCGACTGGATGTTGGAAGTTTCCTTCGGGATCAATAAAGTATCTACTGTATTCATCCGTCTAACAGTCAAACACTAACATGTCTTTCATCCAAAAATAAGAAGACATAGCGATGCTTAAACGTCTTCGATATGCCTAGACTTGCTCGAATACCGACAAAGAATCAGGAACTTTTTTGTTCGCTTCCTCTCTGGCAAGAAAAGCAAACACAGCGTGTGTGTGTGTGTGTGTGTGTGTGTGTGTCACTTAAATACAGGATGCTGTGGTCCTTTATGCGACCTGCCAGTCATTGTGTGTTATTATTGTAGCGTGGTGGTGTGTGTTTGTAGGTAGTTTTCCGGTCCAAAATGAGGTTATGAAACTCATGGCCCGATAAGTGTACATCAGAATATGTGTGTGTGTGTGTGTGTGTGTTTATATGTGGGGGGAATAGAGACCTGGTTCTATACAGAAGTTAAACATCCACTGGGTCAGCTTTTCTGTGCTAACATGACGAACAGGTTTATCAGGTTAAGTTGCCTTTTAACTGTCCAACTTTTATTTTATTTTCATGCATTATACTCTCAGGACTCTTGTTTTGAAATGACGTCATGACACTGGTGAACAGGATTATGGGATTTCCCTGTGCGTTTAAAATAATGAAGACACACGAAGGCAGAAACACGGCCCTGCAGTGCTGAGGATACAGAGTGCAGCGGTAACATCTGGGCAGGAGAAGAGCGGCATGTGGGCAAACCCACTAACACAGTGATCACGTGACCCACTCAGAGCTCAGTGAAAACAGGAAATAGCTCCAGTCCCATCCTTAATGCAGTCCAAGGTTACGAAAGGGGAAACCACAAGACAATTCCAGAGACACGAGCGTACAGAGCGGAGGAAAAGCGTATAT
>JAQQZT010000016.1:21947933-21974631 GCA_030068275.1 Clarias platycephalus
CACACACACACACACACACACACACACACACACACACACACACACACACACACACACACACACACACACACTCACTCACAGTGACTGCAACTGAACATTTAACTATTATTCATTCATCAGTGAAAGAAAATGAATTGTAAGAAAATCTAAGTTTGTGATCCAGTGGATGGAGAAGGCTGGAGGTGTGAATCTGATCCACACTTTTTAACAGGGTTGAGATGTTTAGTAAAATACAGCTCATGTATCACCATCTCTCTCGCTCAAAGACAACACTTCCCATAAACCTCTGCACCATTAATTCTGCTTGTTTCCTGTAATGTCCAAGCACTGGTATTGCTTTCATGCAGGAAGAGGATCCGGGCCTGGTAATGGCGTTGTCAGACAGTCAGTGTGTTCCTCCGATCACAAAGCCAAGGCCAAGGCCAAGGGAAAGATTCCCATGTGACCGTATGCTAATGACAACCAATTATTATTATTCTCCATCCACCTTCGATAGGACTGCTCAGTATTCTGGACATCGAGTGGATTTACAGCACCAGCCTTCACACAGATACCAGAGTCACATGACATGCTGCGGACAGTGTAACGGCAATCTTCATTAAACTCTGTATTTAATAGTGTGCGGGTGATCAGTCTCTATATTTGTTATAAAGTTTTTCATTCAGTGGTGTGTGTGTGTGTGTGTGTGTGTGCGTTGTTTATTTCAGGTGTGCTGTGGATGTTGGAAATTGGTAAAAAAAAATTCTACTCTCCTCTATAAACCTCACACACACACCACTGTATGTCGTACAGTTGAAACATACAGACTCTGCTGTGATTGGTCAGGTGCTGTTTGGGGCGGGGCTTATCAACAGGGTTTTACTTTCTCTCTCACTCGTCGTCTATACCGCTTTATCCTGTGTTCAGGGTCGCGGGGACCTGAAGCCTATCCCAGGAGGCCTAGGGCACGAGGCAGGGTACACCCTGGACAGGGTGCCAATGCATCATACACACTCACACACTCATTCACACACTATGGGCATTTTTGGGAACGCCAATTAGCCTACCCTGCATATCTGTGGACTGTGGAAAGAAACCGGAGTATCCGGAGGAAACCCACCAAGCACGGGGAGAACATGCAAACTCCATGCACACAGAGACGGGAATCGAGCCTGGAAACAGGGTTTTATCTTTAGGAATATGATGCTAGTTCAGCTTTTCCAGTCTGAAACAACCCCAGGGCTCGGCAATTGCCATATCTCACATAGTATGCAGTGCACGTGAGTGCGTGTGTATTGATCTGCATATTAGCCTCCTGAGAGGAATATTGAGTGTTTCCACAGATACAGTCTCCTCTAGAGGGAGAGAAAGGATTGGGACATGGACACACACACACACAGAAAGAGATGCGGATAGTGATACAGAGAAGCAGATGGGATGAAACATCGAGTACATCTGTCAATCCTGTGTAAATCCAATAATCCATAACATACATCACATTATACCTGTGCTGCCATGACTCTCTTTTACACACGTGCCTGTGTGTTATTTAATTTCCAGTCTGTACTATTATTAGCCCACGTACTGCATGAGTTGGTCTGTTCGTCCTTGTAGAAGCTGGGTAGTGTGTGTGTGTGTGTGTGTGTGTGTGTGCACAGAGGAAGGCTCGAGTGGCATGTGTATTTGTACTTCTCGTCAGCTTTACAGCACTTTTTAAAAACTCCAAAAATCTGCCGGAATTTGTTTTGTAAATGCAAAACAAACGTGGCTGTCACTAGCTTGCAGATTTTCACTGCATTCCAGGTTAACATAAGTGCGTGTGTGTGTGTGTGTGTTGTATACACTCTTTCTCTGGCTCAGTGCAGTCATTGCAGAGCAGAACGAATCTCACGTGAGCAGGCTTGGGTTAATAAGACACAAGTAAAAAAATCGTCACGTGCTACCTGTCGGTTCACCCGCGCCCCTCGCAACAACCCCCCGCCCACCCCGCGTCTGCAGCTGAATCTTAGCCACGCCCCCTCTCTGCCACAGTGGTGTTCTTAGTAGGCAGCATGACTTAGCAAGTTAGTCTCAAGAGCAGAGCATTCGCTCAGAGGAAATTACATTACGCCCAGTACACTGTGTGTGTGTGTGTGTGTGTGTGTGTGTGAATTTTAATATTTTATTAAAACCCTATCTACTAAGTAATTTGTTGCACAGAATGATGTTTGCTTAGATTATTTTATCCCCTGGAATAAAATGACTTCAGCATTGACTCTGATTCCACGTTCCCCTTGAAACTGAGGTCAGTTTATATCCGGCTGAGTACAGGTGCATGATGGGAATGTAGTATACCTACTGTAGGTTGCTTGGACGTATGCAGTGTTGCGTTGGTTTCAATAGGACATTGGTGTCTTTTCCCCGTAGGTGCGGCAGCAGATCGTTCACGCTCGGGTATGAATGCATTTCGACGAGGTGGACTCGGTTCCCTTCCACTGAACTTCAACGTTCACGCAGTTTGAATGCAGTGATAATGCAGTTCTGCTCCGAATCAACCCGACTGCGAGATATAAACCAAAAATGCCGTGTTTTTGCGTGCAAAACATTTTTTTGAGCCGTTAGACACAAACTGAGCCAAAGCACAGAACAGTCTGGTATAGACTGATTATATGATTGGGAGATTTTTGTCATTTCTACTAGCATTTGGTGAAGTTTTCTTCATCCTTCAACTGTTGGATGAAAACATGGAAGGATGTTTTAGTCCTGCACGCTAACCTTTTTGGCTGGTTTGCTTGATTACATGCAAATCAAATCAAACCAAAACGTTGGCTGGTCATTCGAGCCCCGTACAGCAGTGATGATGTCATGCATTTTTAGGTTGGATTAGATATTGTCCATTTTACTGTAACACACAACACCCTGAGTCACACACGGGTTTTGTGAGTCATTGCACATGATGTAAAAGGGTGTGCAAGTCTGTATGTGTGTTTGGTGCATTCAAACATGAATTGCAGGCCTGTCCTTTATTCCACTTGTCTGGAGTCTCTGGTGATTAGATTTGCATGGACGGCTCAGCGTGTGTGTGGGATACGTCTGCTCTAATTATCTGCTTTGGTCCAGAAGATTTCATGTCACATGACTGAGCTAAAAGCCCAAGACCTGCAGCCATGCTGGATAAAGCTCGCTGCAGTGACAGTAAAAGAGACAGTAAAATATGCTGACGCAGCCTCCAGAGCCTGAAAGGAGTGTTAGAGAGAGAGAGAGAGAGAGAGAGAGAGAGGGGAGCTGTATATTCGTTTGTAGTACTGACAAAACCGGACAGCATGACAGCTGAAGTGCTACATGCAGTAATAGAAATATTCATGTATGTGATCCTAAAATCTGTCCTGAAGTCTAGTTTTTGCTGTGCACATTAGACACTGACCAAGCAGCTTTACAGAACTCCGGATGTTGGTTTATTAGGTTTATTTATGTTTATTTATGAATATCTAGTTCATATCCTTTTTGGCTGGTTTGCAGATCTTCACTACAAATCTAGAATATGAACTAGATGTGAGATTGTCCTCTAAATAAGAGAAATAAGTTTCAGGACTGAAGATGGTTTCACATAAAGCTGGAGAAAGATAAAAAAAAATCCAACAATTTGTTCTTAGTTTATTTTATGATTGTCTACATCTTTGCATCACATGAACCAGCATCCACTTAGTGCCTCGATTTTGCTGCACCGAAGACCAGAAGTGATAAATCACCACCATCTGAAAGGGTTTAAATCCCATACCAGAAGGGGACAAATACATTGTGTTTTTTCAGACATGGGTTTCTTCTGTGCAGTTTTGTCTGACGGCAGCATCTTCTGATCGTTATGTTTAAAGCGGTTACAGCAGAAAGGCGTCGCTGCAGTTTTATTGTCCCTGAGAAATTATAATTAGTTTCTCTCTAGTCAATGAGAAGCTTCTTTTTTTATTGCTGATTAGATTTTTTATGAGTTTGCAACTTTTATCTGTGAAACAGAGGATTCAATTTATTATTTGTAAATGATGACCCTGACCTATGACAACATGTGTTCATTATCGTATTCATCCAATTGGAAGTCATTCAACTTATTCAGATTCTAGTTTGGTTTCGGTTTCATTAAGCACACAAACATTATAATTAGATCTTCTCTATATAAGCTTAGATACTGTCTGGTATGGATTGCATCACTAGGTTTTCAGACTCTTCCCACTGTCTCTCTTTGTGATGTCATTTAAAGGTGTAAAAAGGTGAGATTTGGACTGCTTGCAGTATTTTTCACAACTTTAATAATAAATGAAACTGTGCCAGTGTCTATTATTGGAACATCCTGTTTTAGAGTGGGGGGGTAAAAGCACATGTGACACATGGTAATCAATAAGCAGGGTGAGTTAAGGTGAGCAGACACACCATGCTCTTAGGGATGTTGATATAGATAGGGAATAATATGCCAGTGTTTGAGCTTGGAGTCGTAAAACCAGGAATCTGCAGGTAACAGCTGCTCGGCCAGGAAAGCATCTCTAATCGCTGTTGTTTTGAATTTCTTCATAAAAGTCTAGTGACTATGTTTAATTGTTGCTGGATAACTACGGTATATTGGATTATACAGGCAGATTATGGATTATTATGGGCAGTGGCGGCTCAAACGGTTAAGAATGTGGGTTAGTGGGTTCCTGATCAGAAGGTTGGGGGTTCAAGCAACAGCACTGCCAAGTTGCAATTATAGAGTCCTCGAGGAATTCCCTTAACCCCGTCTCCTCCAGGGGGTGCTGTATCCTGGCTGACCCTGTGCTCTGACTCCAGCTTCTTAACAGGGATATGCAAAAAAAAATCATTTCACTGTGCTGTAAGGTACATGTTAAAAATTATTTAATATTTAATTTAGTTATATATGAAAATCTACATATATTTAAGATGCCCAAAATTCTCGATCTATAGACAGCAAAATTATAATAAGTATAAATTACAGACAATTCTTCAGCCGACATTCTCTTGCGTAGATGTTGGATACAAGGATATTTCTTAGTATATCAGAACTGATGTTGTTCCAGGCAGATATTAAATGTTCTGGGCCGATTCACATAGACTACTGACTTCAGGTCAGCCCGAAGAAAAAGTCGAGTGGTGTGAGGTTTGGTGCTGTTCCATCTACCATTGTCAGTTTCTAAGTCATCTTCAGACTTAAATAAAAAGTAATAGATACATTTTCATTCTAGGAAAGGACTGCAAAACTTTCTAGCATTAGCCTTTCTTTCCCTTTGTTTGATGACAGATGGTCCAGGGAGTGAGTTTGCAGATGGAGATGTTTAACACAGTGCCCGTTCCTCCTACAGCATTAGAGGACAAGTGCCAAAATATCGATCCATAATGAACTCCCTCACTCCTTCTCATCAGTCAGTCACTCGTCATTATAACACATTACAACACATTGACCTATGGTCAATGGCTACAGCTTAAAGATTATTTAGTCTAAAAAGAGAGGTTAGTAGAATTGAACACTTTGTCTGAGTTATTCATTCCTTTTCAGAGCTGTGGGTAAAGGACACTAATTTGAACAGGGTAGGGTTGTGAAAAGAAAATCCTTATATAACTCTCGCCCATTGGTGTTTTGTTTTTTTCTCTCCAGTGTAATTGCATTGTGAGTAGCAGTAAGACATTGTAATTAGCTTTCAATACGGCAGTTTCTCCCCCCGAACAACAGTCCTGACACATGCTTTTATAGCACAGGGCTTTCTTTTGTATAGCGCTGATTGCCTGCAACTTTTTGCTACACCAGTCTCTCTCTCTCTCTTTTTCTTTCCATCCACATCTCAGGACCGCAAGCTGTCTAAAGTGGACCGTCAGAGGTTTAAGGAGGAGGCGGAGATGCTGAAGGGTCTTCAGCACCCCAACATCGTCCGCTTCTATGACTTTTGGGAGTCTCCTGTCAAAGGAAAGAAGTGCATTGTCTTGGTTACGGAACTAATGACATCAGGAACGTTAAAAACGTGAGTCTCAGAGAGCTGATGGATGAGGAGATCATTTAACTCCAATGATTATGTGTTTTGCTAATGATTGAACTGTGATCAGTGTTATTTGTTAGGGTGCAGGATATATTCCCCTGCAGGAGAACAGTAAATGACATCATTAATCATTCATCATGAAACATGAAACACTGAGATAGAGTTTCAGCAAAGTAATGAACATCAGTCAGAAGTAAAGCTACTGCTCTGGAGCTCCTTTCGATTCATTTTTGAATAAATAATGTAGTTGTGATTGTATTGTTTATCTGTAAGTGCCTCCCCCTCCTCTGTGTCTATCATGAAATTATCCTCTTAACTGCAGTGTCTGACACTCCAGACTGGTGTAAATACTTAGTGAATTATAATGCCAAAATTATGACGTATGATATTCCTTTCACTGAAACATTAAGTTGATTTTTGTCAAGAAAAACAAATATTTTTCTACGTGTCACATCTCCCTATTTAAAGAAACCATATATATATATTTCTTTTCTCAGCAAAATTTTATGGAATGTTTTTGGGCAAAATTTTAACCTTGTTTGATGTCTACCTGCAAATATCATAAGAATCCATAAAAAATGCAATGGTCTGAAACAGAAAACAATGCTAGCTAAATGTGATGTTCTCACACATGCAGTATCATCCTCTGATCTATTTGGTGTAGAGCTACGCGTCATAGCAATACAGACGATACGCACAATTTGTTATCAGATACCACCACAGTCGGTAAATCTTTAAAAGCAGTTTTCTCTCTTGTTACTTTTGGGAGCAACCAGACTTTCAAATGCTAGAACACAGTGTCCAGTAAGTGGCGTTCCTCAGTGATGGGAGCATGACTAGCACATCTGCATGATGAACAGAATTTAATGTGTTTGTCTGTGCAGGTACCTGAAGCGATTTAAGGTGATGAAGCCAAAGGTGCTGCGCAGTTGGTGCAGGCAGATCCTTAAAGGTCTTCACTTTCTGCACACACGCACACCTCCCATCATCCACCGAGACCTAAAGTGCGACAACATCTTTATCACTGGCCCCACAGGCTCAGTTAAGATCGGAGACCTGGGCCTGGCTACACTCAAGAGGGCCTCCTTCGCCACAAGCGTCATTGGTAACCATCTTTTCAAGGCCTTTATGAAATTATTTATTGGATAAAATTACACAAAATAATACTGACCAATAAAATGTTATCATTTTAAACTTTTCAAAACAAATTTCATATTTCATCTGTTCATTGTCTTTCTTGTTGTTCTAAGTACTTGTACTCCAGGTTCCTCCCACAGTCCACAAACTAACAGGTTGTACTAACTGGTGTTTCCAAATTGCCTAGTGTGTGAGTAAGTGTGTTTGTGGCCCTTCAGTGGACTGGCACCCCATTCAAGGTGTATCCCAGATCGTGCCTCAAGCAGGAAAGGCTCCAGGCCTCCCACAACCCTGTACAGAATTAGCAGTACAGAGAATCAGAATGAGTAAAACACTTACTTGTGCTGTGTGTTAGGCACTCCTGAGTTCATGGCTCCCGAGATGTATGAAGAACACTACAATGAGGCTGTAGATGTCTATGCGTTTGGTATGTGCATGCTGGAGATGGCCACATCTGAGTATCCATACTCCGAGTGCCAGAACGCTGCGCAGATCTACCGCAAAGTCACCAGTGTGAGTCACATTGGCTATAAATCAACACCTAGCTCAGAATCTAACAGTTTGCCTCAATGCTACATCTCGCCAACTAATTGCTTGCATTCAATTTTAAAACTGAACCAACATTGATTTAAAATGTCAATACACACTTTAGTTCAAGACAGCATTTTAACTGACACAGACACATTGGTCGCAGTACTTTTCATCTGTTGAAATCATGAACAAATCTATTTGTTTTTTAAGGTAAAAGCATATTTTTAGATGTTAGAACCAATATGGTTGCATTTTTCTTCAGCTATTTGTCAGAAAAAATTAATATGTTTAACCAATAAAATGTGCTAAATCATGAAGAAGGGAAGAACATTGACACCAGTACATCTCAGCCGCCTGCTATAATGCTCCCTGCTCTTTCCTCCCTGCACAGGGTGTCAAGCCAGCCAGTTACATCAAGGTTGCTGTCCCCGAGATTAAGGAGATCATAGGGGAGTGCATCTGCTATCACTCAGAGGAAAGGTGATATACGTTATGATATAAGGCTATACATTCAGCATACAGTAGCCTAGCCTATTGATAAACCTGTGACTGGCGGATAAACTGGAAATAAATAACCAACATTCTTGATTTAAGCACTAATATTTAATAGAGGATTTTTCTCCACAGTGTATTTCATGCTGTAAGTTTGTTTGAATGTGTAGACGTCCTTGTGTGTTTGTGTGTGTGTGTGTGTCTGCATTTGGACTGTACAAGTTGGTGACCCCCCCATCTTAAGTATGGCATGTTGTCAAGTAGAATAAAAAAATGCTGGTATCAATTGGCCATTTATTACCTCTTTAAAAATAAAACCTTACAGGTGTATTGGATTTCTGAGAAAAAAGTTAAAGATCCAATAGCAAGATTCTTCTCTTTCCCCAGATACTCCATTAAGGATCTGCTGAATCATGCCTTCTTTGCAGAGGACACTGGTGTCAGGGTCGAACTTGCTGAGGAAGATGATGGCAAGAAAACATCGATTGCGCTGAGGCTTTGGGTGGAGGACCCAAGGAAGTTGAAAGGAAAGTACAAAGACAGCGGTGCGATCGAGTTCACCTTTGACCTCAACAAGGAGGTACCGGAGGCAGTTGCACAAGAAATGGTAAACATATTTCTATTAAATATAAAGGTTTTCATATGCTCTAAAAATCTTCAAAATCAAAATACTGTTGATATAGACTCTTATTAAGTATCTGTAAAATGTCGTCTCCCCTCCCCTTTAGGTTGACTCTGGATTGTTCCTGGATAGTGACATGAAGATTGTTGGCAAGTCAATCCGGGACCGCGTTGCTCTCATAAAATGGCGTAGGGAGCGGACCATCTCCAGGGACAAGAGTGAGACTGAAAAGAAGGTCGCTGAGGACCATGCACAGAATGTGCCTCAGGATCCCTCTTCTAAGTTGGCACAGAGTGCCATTCCCAGTGCTCCTGCAGAGCCTGGGGATCACGCCAGTGAGTCAGTCAACCTCTCTAGTGGCCCGACCAGTTCAACTACATGTGAGCAACTGCTGTGGATACCAGGAGTTGTCCTCCTGATATCTGTACAATAATGGCTTGACAATCATGCAATTTATTAACACACATAGGAAATAATGTAAATGCAGATTCCAGCCCCCCCAAAATATTACCAATATTACCAATTTCCAACGCTATAATCATATTTCTGCGTTTAAAAACAATCAAAACATTTAGAAAAGTAAAATGAAGTAAAATATGAAATAAATAGACATTAAACCTCATGTAACCTTCATTCATGATTCCTCTTGGTACCGGCTGCCTTAAAAACCAAACTGAAAGCGGCTCCCTTTTCTTCTTGCTACCGGTCTTAATAAAATTCCTTGGCCCTATGGTGTTATGTCTTCACTAAATCTTGTACAAAATGGCAAAATAAAAAAGAACGCTTCACTTGACTGTCTACTGACGTTTTGAACAGCTCCTGGACGTAGACACATCCCAGCCAGCATTTGGTTCGGCTCGGTTTGATCACTTGTATGCTGAAAGTGCTTTGTAGGCTGAGGAAAATTTTAGTTTTTAATATGCCGAGGTACCACTGTATATAGATAAACTAATGTCCAAGGTTAAAATTTTAACTATTAAACCAACAAAGTGGGTACTAGTTCAAATTCAAGTTGGCTTTTATTGTCATTCCAACCATATACAGTTTAGTACACAGTGAAACAAAACATCGTTCCAGGACCAAGGTGCTACTAGTGTCACAGTGCATTAATGGAGCCTCATGTTTACTTATAAGAGAAGGATGACATTCATAAACAGGTCCCAAAATGTTGTCCTGGCTGCAGACTTTAATGTTATCAGTGAGTCAGCAGAATGAGTCATCACTGAACCTTCAAACGACCTTAAAGTCGTTCACCCACAGCTGATTCTTCTACACATTTAATATCTGATCTAGACTTTCTTCCAGAGTACAGATAATGGAAGATATATGCATTAAATTTTCAGACTTCAATTAACACTGCACTTAAGCATTAAGTGCAAATGTATTCTCTAAAGTTGCTTTTTTCTCACACCTCTGCAGCAGACAGCATTGCCGGCCCTGCAGCAATCTCAGATGGTTTGAATAACCAGCACAGCTTAATTTACCAGTCACTGTCAGAGCCCATCACCACCTCGCAGAAAGTCCTCAGTCCACCAGCACAGCTCCTTACTCAGTTACATCATGTGACCCAACCACAGCTAACAACTCGGCTTCAACAGGAGGTCCAAAACCAGATCGCTGCTCAGCTGCACTCAGGAGCACAACCGGTGGCCCAGTTTAAGCAAGAGATCATACAGCAATTTGTAGAGCCACAGAATCCAACTGTCCAGCTGCAACAAGTGGCCCAGCAACAGCACATTGCCCAGTTACAACAAGAGGCCCAGCAGCAACCTGCTATACATCCCCACCATGGAGCACAGCAACAGCAATCTGCTGTCCAGCTACTCCAGGGGATCCAGCCACAAGGCGTGCAGCAGCATCATGTGGTTCATCAGCAACCTTCAGTACAGTGCCAACAGGAGGCCCAACAACAGGCTGTAGCACAGTTATATCATGTACCTTATCAGCAATCATCTACTTCAATACACCAAGGAGCCTTTCTGCAGACCTCTGTACAGCTTAACCAGAGTTTGTACCATCAGTCTCCCCCAGTAAGTATATTTACATTCAAGCTCCTTTACATTATACAGTTTCAAACACACAAGTTCCACATCCCAATTTACTGTTCATTTCTGTCCTTATGTTGAGAATTTGTGCTTTTATTTTTGCATTATGAATCTGTTCTCATGTCTCATCTTTTACTGACTGCTCAGAGAAATGCCAGTATTTCCAGTTAATCCCCGGATTTTCTTATGGCAATCAGCAGCAAAGCTGGTACTAGAAGGGGCAGTACCTCATTCCCTGACCTCTTGCAGAAGAGAGCCCTCTGGCACACCCATTCAAAGACATTGCCTCACCTGCACTGCAGCTTTTCTGTATGAGAACACAGAGAACCAGCAAAACAGTCACGTTCTACATGTGATTGTAAAGAATCCCCATCACACAAGAGTACCCCGATATATGGGAATGTTTCATCCACTGAATTGTTTTCTCATGGCTGCAACCTTCATACTGATTCTGCCATCCAAACTTCAAGACACACAACAATAGCTCTATGCATACTCACTCAGTGGCTCCATTCTGTTGTCCACATTACAGACAGTTGTCAACTGTTGCTCACTGCAACTGTGGACAACTCATAGGGTCCCTTGAACATTCTCACTCTTCTTCAACAGTCCACAGAAACCAATCACTGCGAATGGTTCCCCCAGTTCATTCTACCTCAAACACAGCCTCTCCAAGTTACATCACTGCATCCTCTAACAATGAATCTCTACCCTCCCAGAAACCTCTGACTTTATCGTCTTCTGTACATCGGACCGTTCTATCTGATGTGCAGACCAGACCCTTATCTCCTGAGCATACAAACTACTGTTGTTTTGGACAGGTTCCAGTAAAGTCACCGTTTCCAATGTCTGATCTTTCCATGGTCCACGCTCCTACTCAAAACATGTCCTCAATATCTTCTACTTATTTGAGGTCACCTCATAGCCCATCCTCTTTAGGGCTGCCCCTGTTCTCCATGACTACACAGTCCTGCACTAGCCAGGACAGAGATCTTTCTCATCTTAATCACTGTCTACATCACATTGTCAGGCACCGCACCAGCTTCCCTGTATTAATGGACAGAAATGCAAGTCAGCCAGGAAGCAGCAATGGAAATGTCACCATGTATCTCAAAGTTAACAACAATCAAAGCCTAGAATCATCAATCACTCCACATCATACGGCACTTTATATGTCGGTGCCTGTGCTTGGTGGCAAGGTTGGACAAGATTTTTCGTAACAGTGGTAACGCTGCCCTTGATCCCAGGAAGACATGTCTTCTGTACAAGGCTGATACATTTAATATGTCCGCATTTTAGTGCTCCTTTGCTTGGCTAAACTCTAGGCCCCTCCATTTAAATATCATAGAATGTTACAGAATTGATTCAGCTTTGCAATTTCACCTCTGTAAGGTTTACTGATCCCCAAAAGAGTTCTGTTCTTATTAATGGCATGAAACAGGGTAAATTGCTTTTCACTACATTTATATTTACTTTAAAGTGCATATGATTTCTAAGGGAAATTTGTGTTAGCAGTTTTTTTAGTCTGTTTATTAAATAGCTATATACATATCCTTTAAATGGACACAAAACAATGCACAATTGTCAAGCATACTGCAGTAACTATAAAAGCTATGAACAGCAACTGGTACAATACTGCAAATTACCCTGGTCATCATTTTTCCCAGCAAATTTTTCCCAGTAGCTTTTGCGTACCATCCATCCACTGCTCTAAGTAACATACAGTAGTTTAAGTAGTTTTCCTTTTTGTTTTGTTCTTTCTGCAGGTAATAATGGCTCTTTTTGTGAATTTTAGTTTTAGATCACCATGCTATTATTGCGGTTTTAATTTAAGTACAACTTTAGGTGAAATACAATGTATTTCTCTGCTTGAAGGTTAAAGAATGAATTAGATATTTTTTTTCATGGTTTCTAGCCTACTGCTAAATTGCCTCAAACTATATCGGCTCCAGCAACCCCAGCAGCGACTGCACCACAAGGACAGGAGGTGAGATTACACCGTTCCGGCTAATTTAAGAAAAGCATCTGCTTCTGTCTTACGATAACCCAATACATTCATACTAAACGTTTGTGTAATGTCTGTGTGGTGGTGTCCATAACCAATAACTATACCTTAGTTTTCATGGTGTAGTGGCTTAGTGTATTTTAATTTAGCGTGTTCTTTTTTTTGTGTTTTTATTTCTCTTAGTTTCACCTCTATCTCCATTCTGCAGCTTTCCTGTCCCAGGTAGATCTATCCGCTCAGATCTGTAGGCACATCATCTTGTCACTAAGCTTTCAGTGATTGGCTCTTGGACAATCTTAAATGGAAATTATGGCACTATGTCTTCAATCCCAAAAATAGTTCTCCTATTGGCACTTAGACTGTCAACAGCTAACACGTTCTTGACTAAGTTGTTGGAGATAGATACATGCACGTAAAGGAGTACTTAATTCCAAAATGCTAACATTGATAATTAACTAAAGGTAGTAGGAATAAGATTTTTCACTGTTATCCATGTTAGCACTATTGGAAGAAGAGTTCCTTTAAATCCAGCGTCCGTTGTTTGTCATTATTGGGAAAGTCACAAGCTGATCATTGTGAAGCCAGTTTCACAGATCTGATCTTAGTATTTCTTTCCTAGACGTTAGCAAATCTTCAACCGGTTGTGGAAACAACTTCTGATGGACAGACACATCCTCAGCATCTGCGTCAACCAGCTTCTGCTATGCTCGGCACTGCACCGTCTTCTCAACCACAGCAAACTGTTCATGCTGCACCCTTACTGCAACCGCTTCAGATATCCACTAAAGTATGTAACTTGGTCTTAATCACTAACCAAATCTTTCTAACTTTACTTACCAGTTAATTTTTTTTAATGCTTTATTCTTACTTCCTCAGTTCTCTTCACCATACTCCGTTATGTCAGTGGGCACTCCTGCCAGAAGTGAGGCAGTAACATTTTCCCCCATGGCATATAGCACCCCCTACCCCAATAGTGCTCCCCCAGTACCTCCATCCTACTATTCTCAGAGTCCGGTCCATGTCCCACTACCAGCCACACAGAACTTGCCCTCCATTCCCCTAGCAGGTACACCTCAAACCCCTGTCTCTGCTCCTCTGGGAACAATCCTGGGCATAACGCTTTCTCCATCCCTCCTACAATCACAACAACAGGTGTACCCTTCTGCTCTTCCACCAGAGAGCACTCTCCTTCAGCCCCAACTCACCCAGTCATCTCTACCCCTTTCTCATACATTGTTGCAGCCTCTGTCCTCCTTTCCTCCACAAGAGCCCTGTATCTCTGCACCACTTGCACAGGTAGATACTATTGAATTGTTCTTTAAGAGAATGTAAAATTATTTCATTGTATGTTTATTTTTTATAGAGTAATAGGCATTTAAAAAGTGACCTTTCCTGGTAGTCTGTCATAAGGAACTAATGTCCTCTGTCTATCTCAGCAGAGCATTAACATCTGAATAGTGGTGTTATTTAAAGCGTTGTTGTATGAGTTCAGAATTGACCAAGTTTTAAAGTGATCACTTCTGAGCTGAACCATTAGGTCAACTATTGGACAACATCATAGCAAAAACATGATCTGCATCGGTATCATGATAATATTGTGTCAGGAGGTCCCTGATGATTCCCACCCCTAATGGATAGTATGGCTCCTTCTTTCTTTAGACTGAAACTCTGGTACACACACATGCAGAGCCAACTCAGATCATGTCTCTTCCACACAGAGAGGAATCCAAGCTAGAATTTCCTGCAGCTACTTGTGGTAAGTGTTATATACAAATATGCTTCATATAAATCAGTTATTTTTTTTCATCAATATTTTATATTAAAACATAACAATACGTCTCAAACATATTAACCAGTACATTCAGCAAGCACCCAGAAGATTATTTCAGTGATTCCTGTGCTGCCTTTGCAACCTGCTGGAACCCAGACAACAGCAACTGCAGGTGAAAGTTGCTCTGAACCCAGCAATACTCAGCAAATCCCGGAGACATCATTCAATCCTCCAGTGTCTGACCCAAGCCATGAGGTACAGTAAAATCCATTACTGCCTCATTGACAGATGCTTAATGTCAGTGCACTGACAGCAAATTGCACCAGTGTTCAGAAAATGATTTTTCTTTTTTTACTTTTAGCACCTGCGCTTGTTTATTTCACTGTTGCTCAATTACATATTAGTAAAGGGACACAACTGAAATTGTCATGTTCACATTGTAGGATCCAGTCCCCATGCCACTTCCCATCTATACATGTGACAGGTAGGGATCTCTAAGTTTCTCTCTCTCTCTCCTTTCTTGGAGAATTTATGTATATGAACATTCTTATGGTGAAGTTGATTTCTAGCTGATGGCCCTTTTGTGTGTTCTCAGTTTAAATTCAGATGCAGCGTCAGGTAAAGAAATGAGCGATAGCTACGATGGCCCCATCAGCGGAGGGAAAGGTGATGGGAAATCACGAAAACACCATCGCAAGTCTGCTCGGACACGCTCGCGGCAAGAGAAGACCAGTAAACCCAAACTCAGCATGCTCAATGTGAGTCAACTATACGGTCCAATCTCTGGTAGTCTGTTTACTTCCTCTGCTCACTGTTAGCCTGTCTGTCTCTCTTCCTCGTTCCATTAGGTTTGCGATACAGGTGATAAAATGGTGGAATGCCAGCTGGAAACCCATAACCACAAAATGGTGACATTCAAGTTTGACCTGGATGGAGATGCACCAGAGGAAATAGCAACGTACATGGTCAGATCACTTTACATTTTGTGCTGCTAGAAAATATACGCATGGACAAAAGAAACATTGCACATACAAATTTCTTAAAAATAACTTTCTGTAAAATCAATAAGAATCAATAAGAAGTTTATACAAAAATCTGTGTCCCTCGGCACCAGAAATTCTAAATTCAGATGATGGTGAGAATGATGTACAGTAGATTCAAACATCACTGAATAATCGGACAATATACCGTGTGCGGAATACCAGGAGCAGTAGTGACAGCATTGTAGGATTCCTTCAATGAATCTTTTTCATTACCTGAAAATGGTATTCCTAGCAACTCCAAACTGTGTGATGATGCTTGTGTTGCACATTGCTGAAACATTTCAATAACCTTCTCTCTGCTAGCATTGTCTAAATGGAGCATGATAGGGTAAAGAACAAACGCACAATCAGAATGTTTAACTTACTTTTGATACCAAGACATGTTGTGCATGGCGTCCCAAATGCAGATGCGAGTTAGGTCATTCATAAAATAATACTGTACTCAGCATAATGAAAATTTCACCTTAAGTGTGTTCTAAATGCAACAAGGCAAACAAAATTATGAATTAGATTTTGTGTTTTTGTAACCATACACATTTTTTTTTTTTATAGTGCAATGCTTTTTTTTTTCCACCACTTGAAATTTTCCATGTTTATTTGTGATTACTACACCAGAAGTCCAAACCTTATCTCCTAGGTGGAGAACGGCTTTATTCTGCCAACAGAGAAGGAGATCTTCATCGATCAGCTGAAAGACATTGTGGACAAGGCAGAGGACATGTTGAGTGAGGAGATGGAGGGGGAGAGACCGGGTGCACTAAGGGACACTCCGCTTCAATGCAGTTCTTCTGGAGGAGTTGGGGAAGAGGTGAGGACAAGTGTGAGCAATGAACAATTCTGTCTATGCCCAAATTCTGACTTTATACCAAAATTAACCAAAAAATTCTTTTTTTTTTTACTTTATTGAATGTCTTTTACAGAGTTTGAGAGGACAAAAAGAGGGCACCTCTCAGCCTGTCTATCAGCAGAACGGTAAATTTTGTCTTCTAAAACAGGATACGATTAAACCTCATAAAAAGAGCTACTTATTTGTTGTAGGATCCCACATAGAAATTCTAAGGGCCTTCTCAGGGAAATAAACCTTTTTTTATTTTTGTAATGCAATGTGTCTCTATATAAATGGACACATGGTCAAATCAGAATACAATTTTACAGTATTTCAGTGTTGTGTAAAGGAGTACATATTTAATTACCAAAAAATGTACAGAAAATTAACAGAAAATTTTTTACACTATATAAAACTGGGTTTCTTACTAAATTATTTTCCGATGTGATCAAAAACCCCACTCAGGCTACCCTGATTTTAACTCTAGCAGAAAATGAAGACAAAAAGTAGAAAACAAAACTATAAAGGACTGGTTACTGAACATGCACCATATAATAAAAACATGTTCCATTTAACTTGAGAATTTACTGTGATCAGAGGCCACTCCAACGCTTGGTGAAGTTGCATCATTTAAAAAATGGGCAGTAGAAGTCAGATGTATGCTTATTAGTAAAATTAAAAGCATTTTCACGCACACAGTGTAAAGGGAACTCACAGGATTGGGACTTAACAGCTGTTTGTCCATAAAAAAAACATTTTAATGTGAAACTAATAAAAGAGGCTTTGGTTTGCTAGGGAACATAAAGATCGGAATTGCGATGGAAAAAGGTCATGTGACCTGATGAGTCCAGACTGACCCTATTCCAGAGCGATGGGCGTGTCAGGGTAAGAAGGGAAGCGCATGAAGCGATGCTCCCATCATGCATAGTGTCCACTGTACGAGCCTCTGGAGACAGTGATATGATCTGGGGTTGATCAGTTACTCAGGTCGAGACTCAGCAACATTATGGGGCAATAAAATGAAGTCAGCTGACGACCTGAAGATACTGAAGCAGCAGGTTATCACATCTATGGAGTCTCTCTTCCCTGATAGCACGTGCTGTATTCCACAACTCAAATAGTAAAAGAACAGTTCTGGGAACATGAGCAATCATTTTCACACATAAACTGTACAACTGTCTCTGAAAGTCTAGGGATGTGCTGGCTGGTTAGACTCTCTCTTCTCTTATCAATACAAGATCTCACCCAAACATTTATGCAACTACAAATGGAAATAAATGTCATGTTGCATAAGGTTGAAAAAGCAATTGCATAATTGATGATAAAATGATGGTAAAACAAACTGTTAAAAACCGTCAAGGTATTGTTTATAATTTTGAAGAAGGCATATAGGATTATATTATAAACTAAAGACCAGGGTTATCGCTTAGTTACAGTAAAACTAGTGTTTAATGTTATAGGTAGAAAAAGTCTTTAAGTTTTTTTATTTTTTATTGTTGATTCCAATTTAAGGCAGATTGAGCAAAATAAATGTTGTATTTGAAATGCATGTTTAAATCACACCAGTCAATCTGATGGCAGGTTCTTGTTTTGGTTTTACCATGTAGTGCTTCATACTGGTAAGAGATGGTTCATTATCTGCCCCGTGGATGAGCCGAGTGTCAGCCAGGATGTGTCCTCAGAGGGCGCTACAGCTACACCCCATACAAGTGGACTGAGTGATGGCACCGCACCCAGTCAGGCTGCTGACAGCAGCACAGCACAGCCGGTGGAGCACTGCACTGCACCTGCTTCTACAGGTAATATCAGCTTCTCAGAGGTCCGAAAATCATGCGAATGTGCATTTAATGTGCATGTACATATCTTCTCTTTCTGAAACATGTTTTTACCATCAGATGCCTTTTATGTGATTTTTTCCCACCCATATATCACTTCTGAATAACGAGTTCTGACTGGTCAGAATGTGTTGAATATTTTTTTATAACGGCTTTGACAACTGCAGCTTTGTCAGTTGCAAATCACAGATTTATATTTAATAGCTTATTCAGAGGGACATAATCTAAAACTAGCAATAAACAAATCAAAAACAGTCTATAAGCAGATAGAAAGTAAGATTGTCATCCTTTAATTAAAAAGTAATTATAATTTGACACTACCTTACAATTAATAATTTTCCTATAACAATGTATTCATTATTACTCATTTTGCACATCCTTTTCATTGTTGTTAAGATTCAACAGGCTATGCCACAGCTCCTCCATCAGGTGGCAGTGATGCCCATGGATTCAGCCCACTGTCTCTAACCACGATAGACCCTTTATCCTTGGTTCCACTCTCTGCCACCCTGCCAACGCATTCTGTCAGTAGCCCGATTACACCAATCCAAGGTGCCCAGCATGTGGTGGATCTGGCCTCTGCTGCATCCAGAGCCGATGACGTGCCCTGCTGCCCATTAGTCATGCCGTTAGCGTTGGATGCAGGCGCAGGTGCTCAGCGCACCTCACCAGTGTCCCCTCCACTCGTGCAGGACACTCAGGGCATTGTACTACAGCAGCCGTTTGCATCTGTGGGTGGTGCCAAGCCGCCTTCATTGCCCCAGAGCCCTGCCACATCTCAGCACCACAATGCCCCCAACGAATCAGATGGGGAAGGTCGGGCACGGGTGGGGTTTGTAGACAGCACCATCAAGACATTGGACGAGAAACTGAGAAATCTGCTATATCAGGAATATGCCCCCATGCACCCATCAGGCTCTGTGGCAGAGACGCCGGGTTCAGGAACGGAGTATGTGCACTCTCCACCGGGACCGGAGAGTGCAGCAGCTGCATCAGGTAACAGCACACCCCAAATCATCGGAGATGGACGCATCAGAGCAGGGGAGCAACTGGTGAGTTTATGTAGCTAATTCCATTTAATGCAAATAAAATTTTTTTTTTTTATATATTTCTCTAACTTTTTCTTTTAAACATTCCTACTATCTCCATAAGCAAATAAACAGTCACGGTATAAATAAAATTATTTTTACTAACCACTTAAATAAGGTACCAAAAGTACCAGAAGAGTTTAAATATTCTTAATCATTTTCAATTCAAGATGGCAATAGGAAGAAACCTTGAGCTTAAATGAACTTCCATTTCGAAATGACATTTATTATCATTTATTATCTTTGCAAGTCAAACAGAGGGGGTTCTTTAAGGTTTTTTGATTTTGCACTAATTGCTATTAATATTTTCTTGGTCATAGCCACAGATTCCAGAGCGAGTAGACAGTCTGAGCGCACTCAGTGACACTGCTGTTGCTGGTATGACAAAAATTTTCACCTATTTTGTACCATCTTTTAGTTAACATGAAGTGAATATACTCTCCTGAATAATACATGTAAATTGTACTTAATATTACACTCCGTATTTTTGTGACTAGTAGCAATCCTCTTTAGTTACAGTGTCAAAGAAGCCAATAATGCCTCACTCCACCTCCTGCTCAAGCTCCAGAAGTCGCTATAAGGTATCGTTTTTAAACAATCATTTCGGGCAACATTCTATAGATTCTTGTTTTGCACACTTATGCATTTTACTGTAGCCATTAATCTCAGAAAATGTCAAATAGATGACACCTGGTGCTCCTGACTTCCTATCTGGGACCCAGAGGAAGCAGCAGAGTTGGAGCAGTACGGCTTCTCCAGCACACCCTGGTGCCTGTTTTGGGGAACGCAACATTTACGCTGAGCCCAAGGCGACCTTTAGTGTAGAGGACAACGACACCACATGCAGGCAACAGAGCAGCAGGAACTCAGCTCCACCTGATTTCTGTCTGGACCCGCTTTCCTCCCTCAGCGAGCATGGTTCCCTGCCACGAGCACGCACATCCATCTCAGCAGACGTCCACACTCGCTTCATGTCTTCGGACTCTGGGGCCGAGAGCAGCCCAGCCAAAATGGTGCCTCCAACACCATCTCGCTCAGAGAGGAGAGGAAGCGACCTTATGAGGAGGGCAGTGGCCTTCCTCAGGCGTTCGGGCCGCAGCAGCAGTGTGCAGAGCTCTGATTCGCCCAGCAGGCATGGTGGGACGTATGGTTCATACATGAGCAGTGATAACGAGTCTGAGATGGAGGATTTGGACATTAAAAATGAACTGCAGAGACTGAGGGAGAAGTGAGTATCATGTCTGACCTCAAACATGTGTACAGAAGAAAGGAAAAGTAACAATTGTACTTTATGTGTATAAATACACAATTTTTTTAAACTTAGATTTTGTGTTGTTCTGTCTGACTTTTGTTTTAGGCACATGGAGGAGATTTCAGAGCTACAGGCTCACCAGCGTGGGGAAATCGAGCTGCTGTATCGACGGCTGGGCAAAGCACCTCCTTCAGGCCTTAACTTCGCCTCAACAGTGCCCCCACCTGGACGCAGACGCAGAGCCAGCAAGCACAAACTTAGAGCAAGCAAACTGCTTAGCCCTCTGGTACAGCAGATAAGAAGCGTCACCAAAACAACTGACAGCAGCAAACCTGGTGATGCTCCCTTCATTTATCTTTTTGCTCGGGCAAAGTTCTAACCAAACTACTTCAAGCTCAGCTCCACTGTCTGAACCAAATGGAATTATAGCAAATAATAATTAATGGTATATTTACTTATATTTTTAGAGTTTATGTGGTGGGTAATCAGAATCAAGAATTGACCTGAAATACACTGAAATTTCAACGAATAATCAAAAACAAACTATAAAATCCAATAAACCTATTGCATCTACCTACATATTAACACAGAACTTCACAAAGTTAATATGGCGTGTTAAAAAATGCTAGTAATGGTATTCATGAACTGTGTACCTTGTTTCTTTATCAGCTGAGTCAGCTGTGAGTGCGAACGGCTCTCCAGCCAAAGCCTCAGAGGGTGCTAGCCGGTCTCGCTCGGGGACTGACACTTTGCCCAGCTCTGTATCAGAACCAGTCCAGACCCAGCAGCCCTGCTCCCTCAAGGCCTCTATATCATCTGATAATGTCTGTTCTGGACTGCAGGGAGAGGGAGCGGGAGTGTACAGCCACCCAGGCCAGGGTGAGATGCCTTAAACAACAGCGTAGAACTTCATGATAGTTTGATATGAACTTGATATTTACTGTTCCTACTGGCAACATCTGCAGAAAGACCTTATCGCAGACAAGTCTCCTTTCTTTCCTGTTTCCAGGCTGGTCTCCTTATCTCCCAGCATCTGAGAGGGTCACCTACAAATCCAGCAGTAAACCACGTGCTAGATTCCTGAGTGGGCCTGTTTCTCTCTCCATCTGTTTGTATCTCTCTTTCACCCAAACCAAATGACTCACCAACCCTGTGTTCCACTTTCTTTCATGCCTGTGTTATGTTTCCTTGACAAACATCAGTTAAATCAGTGTATTCTGTTTCCCCCTTACTTTTAGTTTAGTGCCTCTTATTGTTTTTTTTTGTTTAAGGAATGTGAAAAAATATGCATAGTTAATAGTTCTTGAAGTACCATATTCCTCATTACCCATGTGCCATGTGACGTATGTAAAACATTATTGAAGAAGCTGTTACATTGTCCTGTCTGACTTGCTACTCTGAATCCATGACTGTTGTCTTCGCTTCTGACCTTTGTAATTTTTTGTATACATGTTTACTGATATTTCTTAAAGCTTAATTATAAAACCTGACCCCTGGTCTTTCCTTTATAGGGACGACGCTGAAACGGCTCTGCCTGGGTAAAGAACGTGGAAACAGTAAATACATTTTTTTTTTTATCTTTTTGCTTGACTTTAACATACTAATTCACATTGTTCAGTGGTTTTTGCTGACTGTTGGACAATAACTCTTTGTGTGCAAGAACCTAGTAGTTAAACTTTAATGAGTGAATTTAGAGATCCTGATACTAACAATCTTGTTAGCAACGGATGATTCTGCACTCTCTGAAATTGTAGTTTCACTCAGACCTTTGTGATTTTCCAGGGCCTCCATGTCCTCCTGGGGCATCTAATCATCCTCAGATGCCTCCAGGTTCAACTCCGCCACCACGCCACCCACCAGTAGGGCTAGCTCAAGCACAAAGCAACAACAGCAACAACAACTATGACCTGTGTCCGGAGGAGATGCAAAGGCTGGTGGACACGTGGAACCCCAAACAGCCTTGCTTGTTCACTCACTCCTTCAGGTTGAGAGCACAGCGAGCCACCAGAGGTAGAACCAGGAGTGCTGAAGGGGTAAGGATGGACCTGGCCAAACAGCTCCTAAGGGTTTTTCACATTGAGGACTAGGGATCATTTCTGAGTGGCTCAAAAACTACATAGCACACGCCAGTCTCGTTCTCCGACCTACACATACATAGCTGATGAAGAAGGCGCTTATGAGCATCGATCTTGACCTTTTTTTTTTTTTCCTGAAATAGCAATAATATTAGGTATACAGTGAATGTTAACTTCCTTGTTCTACTCTAGTGTTTAAGGGCTTACGTCTGTTAGTATCTATTACAAAGTTTGATATGTATGAAAGTGCTGTTGCCATTGAGCTTTGACAGAGGTTTGGTTTTGTTGGTCATGCCATGTCACTTAAACAAGTTTAAGTATTTGCTTATTAGCTGAGCTCTTGAAGGCCAAGTATTTGACCAATCAGTGCCTTCATTATAGCAAGTTCCACTTCAGTACTTCCTGGTCTCTAAAGACCTACTCATTAACTAAAAACTACTTCAGAACAAAAAAAGCTTAGGAGCTTCTGTGTTTCCTCTTGTCCAGAATAGTCTCTGGGTTCTTGAAATGATTCATGCGGTAGAAACTTGCCTCATTATTTTAATCACCAATCTCCATAGAATAAAATATTTACATTTTATTATTATTATTTAATTCCCTTGTTCTGTGTGTTTTTTTTTTTAATCTAGATGCTTCCAGGCTCAGCAGTTGTAACATCAGCCTCACTGCTTTCTTTCTCATGGCCAAGGATTAATTCCCACACCTCTGAGATGACTGAGCCATTGCTCCCCCAGGATGGGTTGGATGGGTTGTCAGTGAACGATGACCATTTTGGAGACTTCCTAGGTAGTCCAGTGTATATTACTCACTGGCCTGCGGTGAGCATGGCTCTTGATCAAGGAGGATTTATGTTCTCCACTGTGGATTCAACCTGGACCAGACGGTCCTCTCCACCAGAGCCCTTCAAATCCCATGACAGGACTTCCACGCCCATCATGTAGCCTCAGTTAAAATTCTCCACAGTATAATTAGAGTTTGGTAGCTTGTATAACTTTATCAGTATCTCTAAAAAGCATGCACACATGATTTTTATATATAGCACTGGCATATGGCTGAATCTATTTCTAATTTATTTTTACATCAAAATTTGCGCAGAAAATCTCATCCATAAAAATGTACTATAAGCAGAGATATTCCTGTACACTTACAGTCTGACATGCCTGTATAACACACAGACACTATATAAGCACATGGAAATGTAGCCTTGCAGCCCTCTTTAAAGACAGCAAATACTGTAAATGTCTATATGTTTGTTCGAATCTAATCACATTCATTGCATCACTGTGATGCCTTGAGCCAGAGCTGCAGTTGCAGTATTAGTGCTTCATACCAAGGATTCCGGACTAGCACGAGTAGCTAAATTTGTTATAAAACAGGGTTGTCCTGGGCTGGAGGAGCAAATGAGAACTTTTCAAACTGACTGATAAGTCAAGGTGGAGAGTCTATATGACATGCCTTGGACAGCAGTTTGGGACTGACCTGGTGAATGGGAAAAAAAAAAAAAAATAGGAAAACTTGATAACATTTCAGGAGTATGCTGATGTCAAGGTGTTTTTTTGTTTGTTTGTTTTTTCAAGCATTTCGTTGAAGTACTTGGGGAAATTATGTTGGAAGATTTCTCAAATGTGTATCCTAGAAGCTTCGTATCATTTCATTTCTAAGAAACTCTAACGGATCCACAAATGTTTTGCATGTCATTTGGCAGACAGGAGCAAACTATCAGACAGTCAGCATCAGCATCACAGGACAATGTGGTGGACCCGAGTAAACCCGGCTGATGCTGAAACACACAAACACAGTGGGTAGTTTGCAAAATGATTGTTGGCTGTGGTTCTGCCTTACCTTTCACTCAGTGAGTTGATGAGCTCCAATGTGCAGCAACATGAAGACTAAAAGGATGGACTGGGAAGTGTGTGGAAAGTGAGGTGTATGTTCATTTCTATGGGAGACAGATCTTGCCCATCTCTGCACACTACTTCTAACATAACACTGTTATAGCAAAAGCATGGACTGTGTGTGTCTGTGTGTGTGTGTGATCATTTTCTAAAAGCAAAAACGTATTAGTATATTTAAAGTTTAATCTTTGCACCCTCACTTTTTTTCTATCCAATATAAATAATGTATAGACACCATCAGCTTTGTGTAAGAAATGCCTTACTCAATCTGTATAAATGTGTTCTTGTTCAATAATACAAAAAAATGAAATGAGGATTCTTCATAGAAGTAAATAAATATAAACTTGTACAGTGTATAGTTATAAGGCTATTATTTAACCAGCTTCTCCATTGTTTTTGCTGTTGTATTTTAGCTATGCAATAACGCTCACTGTAATAATGCATTACTGCCATTATTTGCTTGTACACACTTGCACTAAAATCCTACTCTGCTCAACACTGTTCTTCCTGTGTTCACAGGCTAGGGTTAAGTCTGGACACTGTTCACAGGAGTAAAAGACATTAAATCTCCCATGTTTACCTGTAAACTTATTTTTTGTGTGCGCATGTGTGTGGAGTGTGTGGTCTAGTGTTTATATGAATGAATATATTTAGTCTCAAGAGAAACGAATCCATCCATCCATTTTCAACCGCTTATCCGAAATCTGGTCTCGGGGAAGACAAAGAAATTAACTTTAATAAAAAACGATTTATAATCCTAAAATGATACTCAACGTATTATATTTTTTAACTTGTTCACGTCACAGGGCCTTGAAACAGACAAGTTTTTGATTCAGAACATCTTTGCCGTGATTTGAATTTCATTAACCATCAAATTGTTTGTTTACTTTACCTGGTACAGTGGCATGAAAAAGTATTTGCCCCCTTCCTGTTTTGCATATTTGTCACACTTAAATTAATCAGATCATGAAAAAAATATATATTTAACAAAGATAGCCTGAGTAAATACAAATGCTGTTTTAAAATGATGATTTCATTTGTTAGGGAAAAAAGCTGTACTGGGTCTATGTGAAATAGTCTGAAGTGCTGTATAACCCAAGTGCATAACACTAATCCTGAAATCAGTTCCAGTCATTAAAATACCACTGATGTAATTTATTTTAAAATCCCATCACAAAAGTTAAACACATAGAAGAGATTTAATGCAAATAATTTTTTTGTAATGGTATATGCAAATGATGACACGTCCCATTAAATCCCTGATAAATTCATTGTCTTTTTATGACAATCTGGTTTTGAAAAATAGTTTTGAGAATATCTAACAAATGAATATAAGAATATTAAATATTAAATTGACTAGGTTTAAAACATTCAAAAACTAAATCTTAAAAAAAAACTAACATTTTATAGCATATAGTTCATATTCACTGATTTGTTTAATTTATGAGAGAAAAATAAACCATGGATAAAAAAAATGAGTCTCTGTAATGAGGAACGAAGAAATAAACAAGTCCAAATCCAAATGTACAGATGTAATGTTGTACAAGGTTCAGGAGGCCAGACAAATTCACTGTAAAAACAAATAAACAAAAAAAAACACAGAACAGCAGTGATGGGTACAGAAGAGGATAAGAACAGAAAGTCATGAACATTATTTGCAACACACATCAGAGCCTGTTAAAATAGTGTGTTTAGCTGGCTGCAGAAATGAACAATCAAATCTCTGGCAACCTTGACCCAGTTTGTGAGTGCTGGGAATTGTAGTCCTATACAGCTGTGTTTGAAGCCTTCAGTGCTTGCTGGGATCAGGGCCCGGATTCACAAAGCTTCTTAAGCCTAAAAGTTGCTCCTAGTGACCAAATTCTAAGAAAATGTCATAATTCTAAGTATTTTCTTAGAATTTCCCCTTAAATTTAGGACTAAATCTTAGTAAAGATAAAAATGATTCGCAAAACATCTAAGCTCTAAAAACAGCTTCTAAGGTAAAAAGTGTTAAGAGTAGAGAGGAGGACTTTGAAGAGGCTTAAAAATGTCTATAGCAGAGGACAAAATGGTGGAAAGAAGAAATATTCTCCAAACACTGAACATAAAGCTAAAAGTAAACACTGC
>JAQQZT010000016.1:22165955-22178683 GCA_030068275.1 Clarias platycephalus
CACTGGGACTGACAGGTACAGACAGAGAGGACATGCCTCCTTCACTGGGACTGACAGGTACAGACAGAGGACACGCCTCCTACAATGGGACTGACAGGTACAGACAGAGGACACGCCTCCTACACTGGGACTGACAGATACAGACAGAGAGGACACGCCTCCTACACTGGGACTGACAGGTACAGACAGAGGACACGCCTCCTACAATGGGACTGACAGGTACAGACAGAGAGGACACGCCTCCTACACTGGGACTGACAGATACAGACAGAGAGGACACGCCTCCTTCACTGGGACTGACAGATACAGACAGAGAGGACACGCCTCCTTCACTGGGACTGACAGGTACAGACAGAGAGGACATGCCTCCTTCACTGGGACTGACAGGTACAGACAGAGGACACGCCTCCTACAATGGGACTGACAGGTACAGACAGAGGACACGCCTCCTACACTGGGACTGACAGATACAGACAGAGAGGACACGCCTCCTACACTGGGACTGACAGGTACAGACAGAGGACACGCCTCCTACAATGGGACTGACAGGTACAGACAGAGAGGACACGCCTCCTACACTGGGACTGACAGATACAGACAGAGAGGACACGCCTCCTTCACTGGGACTGACAGATACAGACAGAGAGGACACGCCTCCTACACTGGGACTGACAGGTACAGACACAGAGGCCACGCCTCCTACACTGACACTGACAGATACAGACACAGAGGCCACGCCTCCTACACTGACACTGACAGATACAGACACAGAGGCCACGCCTCCTACACTGACAGACACAGACAGAGAGGACACGCCTCCTTCAGTGGGACTGACAGACACAGGACACGCCTCCTTCAGTGGGACTGACAGACACAGACACAGAGGACACGCCTCCCTAACTGGGACTGACAGAAACAGATACAGACGCCACGCCTCCTACACTGGGACTGACAGGTACAGACAGAGGACACGCCTCCTACACTGGGACTGACAGATACAGAAAGAGGACACGCCTCCTACACTGGGACTGACAGGTACAGACAGAGAGGACACGCCTCCTTCATTCAGTCACAGAGGACACGCCTCCTACACTGACAGATACAAACAGAGGACACGCCTCCTTCAGTGGGACTGACAGACAAAGACACAGAGGACACGCCTCCCTAACTGGGACTGACAGATACAGACACAGAGGCCACGCCTCCTTTACTGGTACAGAGAGATGGGGCTGGGAGACAGGAAGGGGCTATTCGTCATTTAGAGAGCGTCACTAGCTGACATTAGCCTGGACGATGCCCTGCAGTGAGATTTACATTTCTAATCGTTTCCTTTCGACTAAATCAGATCCTGTCTCACTTTCCCCCTCAGTTTAGTCCTGCTTTTTGCACTCCGTAATAAAGTCGTTAGAAACGAACTTCAGTTCTGCGCCGCTTTAAACCCTCTGCTTGTGTTCTGTAGCTCACCTGCTGATCCTGACCAAAAAAAATCATAAAAAATAAAATAAATCTGTCTTTTATTATCGAGCCGGTGTTCATCTCCATCCTCGACATCTCCATCAGAGCCCCACCGAGACACTTCTCTTCATTTTCATCCCTCGATCTGCATCCGTCTAGCTGTCTCTCATCATCGCTGCGCCAATCACTGGGGCGTTCTGAATTCGGGCTGGGGGGCGCCACCAGCCGAGCTCGCCCAAGCAAAGAGAGGTAAATTACCCACAATGCATGGGGCTCTGAAACACTGCGTGACGTTCCAGAGACAGATATTTTAGGTCAGGTTTACTGTGAAAGACATCGCCTTTATGTTAAACGTGTGTCCAGAGCTGGCAGTTCGCTATAGCGTTGTGGAATCTGTATGGCTAATTGTTTATCACACACCAAATAAATAAGCAAACACACAGACACCCAGGACGTCTTAAAGGACACAAAATGTATGACAGACACATTCCTTTAAAGTCACACTACTGGAACACAGAAGCTTGTGCTGGTACTCCTCTACATGCCGTTACTTTATCCGTCCTCGCACAGACCACACCGCCACGCCAAGGTCACTCATCGTCTCAACAACACGTTCGAGCGGTCTAAAGATTTATTTACGCTCTACAACTGAACTTACACTATTATCTCATCATTCATGTCTTTTTCCGCTTCAAATGCATCTAAAAAGCGTGTGTGTGAAACGGAGCCAGATAACGGGACGCGCCGCCAGACTGATTGCCCGCAGCTTTCAGAGCTCTGTTATAGGACTGTTGCCATGGTGATGGCTTGATTATTTCATTCTTCCCATGGCAGCCTTAATTTAAAAATTTCATACGCCCTAGCTGATAAATATATCTTTACACACACACACACACACATATATATATATATATATATATATATATATATAAATATGTCTGACATAAATTGCTAGCTATGGTCATTGTCATAGTAACATAGTAGGGGATTTTAAAAAAAGGACACAATTTACATTTTTAAAGGATTAACACTTCCATTCATTCTTTCGAGTCGCTCAGGAATGGTGGACAAGGTGTCTTTTCCATAGTTAAAGCAAAAAATTATATATCCAGCACTTTGTAGTCTATAGATTAGCTTTGATAACTAGAACAATAACAAGTAAAACAAACCTCACGTCATTTAACACACACACACACACATACTACACGTTACATTTCCAGCTGTTGATGACAAAAGACTAAAGAAATCCATGCAAATACGGTCAAAAACAAGAAATGATGTGTTTATTAAATTCTGTCTGAATTCTGCGGTGCAGGAACTCACGCCCATCCTCAGAGATGGTTTCACACCGTGCTGTATATGCTCTGAACTGCACCATACATGATTGTTTAGGCTGTGTGTGTGAGTGTGTGTGCTTATGATCACATTATACAGTACTGATAAGAACACGCTTTGATGTTTGCAACTGGGATTTAAAACCAGCCCTAGAGATTACAGTTCCTGCAAGATTGTTCAACATTTATCCATTATTCATGACTGTTCCAATCTAATGAACTCAATTTCTTCCTCTCTATCCATCCTCTATCTACCTAACTGTCTATGTATTTATCTATCTATCCTCTATCTACAGTATCGATCCATACACTATCTACCTTTCTGTCTGTCTGTCGGTCTATCTATCTATCCATCATCTATCTGTCTGTCTGTCTATCAACTCATCCGCTATGTACAGTATCTATCTATAACATCATGAAAAAAAATCTTAGACTTAAACATTTATATGCATTCAACAATCTGTATTTCCCCCCCTGTTGTATACACTACTATGAGATAACACACACACACACACACACACAACCATGCAATAGCATTTAGCTAGTCTATATATATGTAGATTAATCATAATCTGTGTGTACACTAACCCAACCTCAGACACAAAGAGGGAAGAACCATCTGCTCTTTATACGCTAACACAAGCCTATATATAGACACCTGACACCAGGGCATCTCCATCAATGTCCATTTCCATTAATTGCAGGCAGGAAACACACACACACACACACACACACACACACACACACACACACACACACACTAAGACGACCATCACCCCCAGCATGCAGACCCATCAGCCTGTGTCAGTGTGTGTGTCACTGAATGATGAAAGCTTTTGGCAGATTTAAAGACCCCTGTGTGACGTCACGCAAAGGGTCGCCGTTTAACTCCATTCCCACAACAAAGGAATCATATTATACAAATCACACACACACACACACACACACATAATGAACACACAGCGCATGCACACACACACACACACACACTCATATGAGATATATATATATATATACACACATACACAAAATGCACATACACACTCATAACGCACACACGCACACACACACACATAATGCACATGCCCACGCTCTGTAGGGTGAATGTACAGAACACACACACACACACACTCATATGAGATGTGAATTACAGGCGGATAAAATATAAAAGGTCACATCCGGATACATGTACAGCGGAAGTGCCTGCGCGCTGATAGAGCCTACGATAATAATAATAATAATAATAATTAAATCATCATCACATCCTCACGGTCGCGCGGACGATGCAGCTGTGACTGAGCACCGCGGAGCGCGCGTGCAGCATCCCGGGCAACGACCGCCCCTCCGCGCGTGCGACCGGCTCGAGACCAGAAGGAGTAGAGGAGGACACTAAAAAAAAAAAAAAAGAAAGAAAGAAAGAAAGGAAAAACAGCGCGCGCGCTCCACGCATTACGGACACGCACCCCGGTCTCATTACCTGCTACAGCACCGGCGGCTCGGCCTCCACATCGGCGCGCGCTCTCCTCCTCCTCTGTCAGCGTCTCCGCACGCTCCGCGCGCTGTCATTGGGCAAGCGGATACGCGCGCGCGTTCCCGCCTCAAGAAGGCGCGCTTGCGGGGTGGGGGGAGGGAGGGAGAGCTGTGCGGAGGAGGGCGGGGGCGTTCCTGTTTCAACACGGACCGCCTCCGAAGGGAACGCCCCCTGTCACACAGCAATCACGTGAACAGACTCCTTCCATCAGAGGTAGAACTACAACTTTAAATAAAAAGAATAAAAGAGGTTTAGTCTGTACATTGGGGCAGAACTTTTCACATTTATTTACACAAACCCTCAGAAACATTGTTCTGTCTGTCCAGCCAGATTTTGTTGGAATTTAACATCTCTACATTAACATTAAAGCTGATGGTATTATTTTTAGCTTTAACCCTTTAACTATTTCTACAAACTCTTCTCCAGTCAGTGTCTCTAGATCACTGATTATACTGAGCCGCCACATTCACAGCTTTAACACGCGCACACACACACACACACACACACACACACACACCTAACCTGCATATTTTTGGACTGTAGGAGGAAACCGGAGTACCCGGAGGAAACCCACCGAGCATAGAGAGGACATGCAAACACCACGCACACAGGCCCGAGGTGGGACTCGAACCCAGGACCCTGGAGGTGTGAAGCCACAGTGCTAGCCGCTACGTCACCATGCCAACGAAGAGGAAAACGAGAGTGTGTAAATAGATAAATTAATGAGGCTTAACGAACAACAACTGGTACTAATGAACTACACCATGGCCACAGGGGAACAGGAAACAATAACCATATAAGGAAAATGCTAACACACTTAGCAAGATGTTAGTACTTGTCTACTTAATTTTTGCAAGTCACACACACACACACACAGTATTTGAGTTTGAGTCACACAAATGACCAGACACACAAACATGTACCTTATATGTGTTGACTTAAAGTAATAACTCAGTGATCCACTGTGCTGTGATTAGTGTGTTTAGTGTTTTCCTTTGTGTGTGTGTGTGTGTGTGTGTGTGTGTGCGCGAGAGAGAGTGAGAGAGAGTAACTCCTGCTCTCAGGTTCATACCATTGCCAAAGTCCTGCTTTGTCACTGTGTGTGTTGCTGTACATCAGCAATCACGACCGCAGAGAAGTTGTGTGTGTGTGCATGTGTGTGTGTGTGTGTGTACGTGTGATGAAAGGAGAGTCATGCTGAAAGAGGACAATGGTGGTGTGGACCGGGAGCTGGGACTCTGTGGAGCGTGACAGACTGTCAGATTGTGTGGAGAAGCAGACGGCCACAGGGAGACGTGCTTCAGAGGTTCGACAACACACACACACACACACACACACACACACACACACACATTGTGTAACACTGTATTTTCATCTTGATTGTTTTTGGAGTGCGTACAGCGAGCACTGAGCTATATTAGGTACATGACATAATCCATAAAATACTTTACTATTTGTTGTAGTAAAAATATTGTAAGAATTTTATTTGTTAATGTTATGTTTTATTCAAAGGTTTAAATATAAACCATAATAAACTAATATAAACCAAAATAATATAAAAAGGTTTAAGATTAAAGGTTTGGTCTTTATACTGAGTTTTAATTTAATCAGTTTAATTATCTATTTATTATTTTGCGGTGTGTGGAGCTCAAACATAGTAGACTACCATTTCCCCAGAGTGGGTGTGTGCCGAAGCAAAGCTGCTGATTGGTCACTTTATATAACACCCCTTATGACTTCATCAGCCGGCAGTTCCATCCTGCAGTAGGTGTGTATTAATGGGAAACGTTCATACTGTTCATACATTTGGCAGACGGCCTTATCCAGAGCAACATTCAATTTTATCCCTTTATACATCCGAGCTCTTAAGGGTTAAGGGCCTCGCTCAAGGGCCCCACAGTGGTAGCGTGGTGGTGGTGGTGGGGGTGGGGTTTGAACCTGATCCAATACTTTAACCACTGAACTACCCCTGCTTCCTCCAGGTATCCAGTGGAGTCAGTTGTGACTCGATTGTGTATTCAATCCTTCGTTAGTGAACAGTTCTCACATCACGTTGACTTTGCGATGGTGCAAAAACATTACACACTCAGTAGTTTGGCCCCATTCTTCAGAATCTTGCAGTTTGGTCCTCCATATAATTACACATACAGCAGTACTGTAAACCGGTTTGAGCCGGTGCTTTCCATTTGTATAATGAATACAGTCAGGGCCTGGATCCGGTCGTACACCAGCTGCTGAGCTCATTCAGCCTTACAGTTACTGAAATAAAGCAGGCAGAGTTTAATTAACAAATCACAAAGGATTGATCGCAGTGACTGAAGGATTGAAGCTGGAGCCAAATGGAAGATCCATCATGGCCACCCTCGACTTTATGGGCTGTGTCGTGTAAAACGGCTCTCTGCAGACATCTAGTGGCTCACTGTGGACATTCCAGTGTCTCCGTCTGAGTGTGTGTCGGTCTCAGTGGAGAGAGAATACTGTATGTCCAGCCAGAAGGGGTTGATACATTTTCTACAGCAGCAGCTCTGACAATGGAGCAGGTTTATATACTTACATACGCAGTGACATACAGAAATTGATCCGGTAATAATAAACTGATTTTTAAAAACGTAATTAAATAAAAATGTAATTAAATTATAATTATCTGAACTAGGTCATGCATCGGAATGTTAATATGACCTATCTGATTCACACAGATTCGTCTTAGGGCTGGTGGGGTGTTCTTTACATTTTCTTTTCTCTATTTCTATAATAACACTGTTATACTTTATTCAGTGATTTTTTTATATGTTTGTATATGATGATTATTCAATAAAAATCATTCGCAGAAAAAAATGTGTGTAATTGTTGATGTGGTAAGGAGATGTTTACGCATCCATGGAAGGAGTCTCCAGTGTCAGCACTTTCTAACAGTCATGTCTACAGTAAATCTGTAGGTTTTCCCACCTCTTCAGCACAAAGGAGTTTATGCTTCTCTGCGATTTCTCATTAACAAGAGAGAGAGAGAGAAAAGAAAAGCTGGTGAGGGAACGAGTATTTATTGCTGCTTTAGCATAGGTGGAGAACAGGAGATAACTCGTGTCACAGCCTCTCCACAGTGTAACTATGAATAGCAATTTAAAAACATCTAAAAACAATGAATTATTTAACTGAAACAATTAATTAAATTAAAATTAATTAATTAACTAAAGGACATACTACAGTTGAAATCAGTTATTTACATACACCAGAAAAAACTAGTTTTTTTTCTTTACTGGCAAACATTAAATCAGAGTAAATTATTTTTCTGTTTTAGATCAATAAATAACATATTTTTTGCATTTGTTAAATGTCAGAATCGAGCGAGAGAGAATTTTTTATGTATTTCTTTTTAGCACTTTAATCATAGTCAGACGTATACATACGCTAAGTTTACTGTGTCTTTAAACAAAAGGAAAACTCCAAGCTTCTGATAGGTTAATTGATTCCAGTTAATTGGTGGCATATAAAGGCACACCTTAAACACAGAGCCTCTTTCTGTGACATCATGGGAAAATCAAGAGAAATCAACCAAGATCAGGAAAGGAATTGTGGACGTCCACAAGTGTGGCTCATCCTTAGGTGCAATTTCCAGATGCCTGAAGGTCCCACATTCATCCATTCAGACAATAATACACAAGTATACTGATAAATGCTATATTTGGAGGAAAAAGGGTGAAGCTTTGAAGCCTCAGAACACCATCCCGACTGTGAAGTATGGGGGTGGGGTGTAATGTTGTGGGGCTGCTTTGCTGCAGACGGAAATTAGAGCAAGTTAGAGCAAGAAAGCCTATAAACCTGACCCAGTTACACCAGTTCTGTTGAGAGGAGTGGGCCAAAATCCCAGCAAACTATTGTAGAAAGTTTGTGTAAGGATACCTGAAACGTTTGGTTCAAGTGAAACAGTCTCGGGGCAATTCTACCAAATACTAAGGAAGTGTATGTAAACTCTTGACTGATGAAAATAATTGTTTAAAAAATCCATAAAATTCTTCCTCACTCGATTCTGACATTGAACAAATGCATAAAATATATTAATATTTATTGATCTAAAACTGAAAAGTTTACTCTGATTTAATGTTCGACATAAAGAAAAAAAGGTTGTATGTAAATATCTGGTTTCAACTGTATTTGATAAATTGCTGTGGAATAATAGAAACAAAACTGAAACAAAAATTGAATTGGGTACATTTACTGTGATACTGTATTTAAGTACATATTTCTTGTATATCTGTAATTTACTTGAATAGTTTTTTTAGTGGATACTTTTTACTTTTACTCCATTACATCCTACAGCAAGTATCTGTCCTTCTACTTCACTACATTTCTGCATGGAGTCGTTACAGTCTCTACAGAAACTACAGTAGTGTGTAGCAAAGTTGAAGTGTGAATTTCGTCACCTGCTGAGTGGCAATATTACCTATTTACAACACTATAATTATATGTTTGCATATAAAAAAAAATCAAAACATTTAGAAAAGACATGCAAATGAAGTATAATATGAAATAAATAGTCATTAAACCTCACTCACTCACACTCACTCACTCACTCACCTTCTATACCGCTTTATCCTGTATTCTGGGCCGCGGGGGTCTGGAGCCTCTCCCAGGAGACTAGGGGCTCGAGGTGGGGTACACCCTGGACGGGGTGCCAATCCATCACAGGGCACACACACACACTGTACACACCCACACGTTCATTCATACAATACGGGCAATTTGGGAACGCCAATGAACCTAATCAGCATGTCTTTAAACTGGGAGAGGAAAACCTTCTAAACTTTTAAAAAAGTCTACTTTGAGCTAACACAAGCCCTGTATTTTTGATACTTTTTCAATTTTTATACATTTTGAAGGTGAGTACTTTTGTACACAAGTCCACGTGTAAATGGAAAACTTTTACTTGAGTAATATTTGCCATAGGGAATCTCTACTTTTACTTAAGTACACGATCTGTACACTTTGCCGCCTCTGTTGCTCGGAGCTGTTCTGTAATTCTGAAGGGGTGCCAATATTTCTGGTAATGATAATAAAAAAGTCCCACACGTTGTTGTTTTTTTCTCATGTTTCTCTTTATTCTGTTCCAGTTTGGAAACGATTTGCAGGTCCAATATTTTTCATAATCACATTACATGACATGATGCACCAGTGTGTACTCTATCTCTGAACAGGAATACATTGTAAAGAACACAAAGTTTCACGATGGATACTGGACTCACACTCGGCCCATCGCACTTACGACGCAGAGTGAAACTTGTTGCGTGTTCTTTTTCTTTTTTTTCTTTTTTTGTTACCCTTATTTATTTATTCGTCTTTTTTTTTTCAACCAATTAGAGTGGTGTGGTGTGGAAATAGTCACATGGCCACTTTAATATCTTCCAGTACAGGTAGTAACGATGGAAGTCAAGACAACTTTTTGCCACTTTTGATATTTATCTTTTTTTTTTTTTTCTCATATTTTTCACGATATGAAGATTCTACACAGAGCAGATTTTTTTTTCACTGTTTCAATATCAACAGTCATTGAGAGCCAGCCACAGATACGATGCGTAATTTTGTCATAATAATAACAATAATAATCATAATCATAATCATAATAACAATCATCATCATCATCATCATCATCCTTTTCATACACAAAAAGCACAAAAGGTTGGCAGCGAGGCCGGCGTGAGGATGCACAAGACGGCCGTTCTTTACACTCATGATATTTAAACGCTGTACAAAATCGTGTGTATTTACAATGTGTGTTTTGTGTTTTATGTGTGTGTGTGTGTGTGTCATGCACGTTTCTCTCTCTCCATGTTCAGTTTTCTGTGACAAAGCGCTCTGGCTCATGCACTGCTTATTGAGCATCTCCATGGTAACGATGATGTTGAACATTCTCATAATTCTGACAATGATAATTTAAAACAAAATGAAAAAAGGGAATATTTTTAAAGCTTTATCTAAAACACATCCCTGTTACCTACATGGTGCTTTTTATAATTACAATCTAATGTCATTTTGGCTAGAGCATGCATCCTAAAATCCTTCCTTTTCACCTAGAAAGTGCAGCTGAAAGATCCCTAGCGCACTACGTGAGGAGTTGGGAGGCATTTGTGATTGAGCCAGGAGTGTATACTTGATGCTACTTTGGTTATAAATGCCCTTGTGCACTACATAACAACTAGGGAGGATTTCAGGATGGAGCCTGTTTACAGTTACAGCATGAACACCGGGACAAGAAGACATCTGGAATGGCAGATTTGATGTCCAGGCTCGATCCTAAATGCAGAAATGTAGTGTGTTAGAGCTTTTATAACGACCCTAGTGTGCATTACGAAGCTTCGAATCTAGTTACAAAACTACAATCTAGTACTAAATATTCTAATAATATTTTAGTCTATGTCTAAACAAGGGCTCAATCCATACGCCTCCGTCCTTCAGTAGTTAGTAGTGCACTAGGGCCTTTACAATCACAAAGCCTTTCTTTAGAGATTTAGCCGATGTACACTTCTCTACACTCCCCAAACCAGTGCCGGTTCCAAGTGCGGATGAAATGGGAGGGTTGTGTAAGGAAGGGGATCCGGCATGAAACCTGTGTCCAGTCGTATTGCGGCTCGGACGGCCCGCCGTGGCGACCCCCCTTGACGGGAGCAGCCGAAAGGCCGACCACTCTTCTCTACTCCCTTCAAAGTGTACTCGGGCTTTTATCGAACGATTCGGTGTCAAAGAAGAAGTCAGGAATTGAGGACTCAACAAACAGGCTGAGTCTGTAACACCTCCACGCTCCCTATCTAGTGCACTACAGCCTCTGGATATCGGTACAATCAGTGGTTAACCCACAAACTCGACACTCATTTGATAACAGAAAAAGGCGGCATTTTTACACGTGTGTGTGTGTGTGTGAAGGCAGTCGTTTTCGGAGACGTCATAATGAGTGCATGAGTGAAGCGGGTTGCCAGATCCACAGCGAAACAACCCAGACGGGAGGAGTTTACTAGACACGAGCAGGCAGAACACAGAACCATGCTTCAAGCAACAAGATGGTGGACGTCCAGGACAGACTGACCCTTTGGCAACAGAATCCCCAGAAAAACACAGGGGCGGTAATTAACATGCGACTAAAATAAAAAACAAATATTTATATATATATATATATATATCGAACATTCAAAAATTTCAGTAAATAATCTCAATACGTACAAGAAGATCGATACAAACGAGTTCATAACCGTGACGTCGGCGTGGAAATGCGATGACGGCAATGACGGTCGGAATGGATCATTGCATAGAGAGTCTGAAATGGAAACTCAAAACGTCGGGTTCAAACCAGATATCCGTGTGTCTTTTTGTTTGTCTTTGTCTGTGTGTGTGTGTGTGTGTGTGTGTGTGGTGGGAAATGTTCAGCGCTTGCAGACGATCCACCGACAAGCGTCGCAGTTAAATAACGACGATTAAAATCATTGTGCTCTATAACGACGTGCATGCTATTGCTCTGAGGAAATCAACCTCCAAATCAAAGAAATTATCAATTCATAATTAAGGAAATACACACACACACACACACACAAAAAAACAACAATGTTATATAAATAAAAACAAATTACAAACACATATAGATAAAAAAAAAAAAATCCATAAATACTCCGGTCATTTACAATATCGCTCGGTAAAGACGCTTCTCTGTACAGTAGAATATACAGCTGTGCAAAACATAATAAGGTGATTATTTAAAAAATAATAATAAATTATGAGGTATGTGGAAAAAAAATCGATAAGGCTCTTAATCACAAAGTAAATCACGCCAACAAATATGAAACAATAATAATAAGATGAAGGTGTATAAATAATTGATGAGGAGATCCAGGGTTCTGTGTCCGACTGATTAGCGATGGCGTGTTCATGGCTATAAAAGAGAGAGAGAGAGAGAGAGAGAGAGAGAGAGAAAGAGAGAGAGAGGAAATCTGTGATGTCAGCGCTGAAACTCATCGCACCGCCGTCACCTTCCTCCTCTTCCTCCTCTTCATCCTCCTCAGAGCTCATGATACGGTGCGAGTGTTCATGAGTTTTATGTTTATATATAAGACATTTATTTCCATGCGTGCAGTCGCATGTACGACACTTTACATTTTACGATTGCATTCGAGTGCACATAACAAACAGGTTATGTAAAAAAGAGAGACGAGAGAACGAACAGAAAGGAGGAAGAAGAAGAAGAAAAAAAACCCCAGAAAACATTCAAAGAGATGCTCAATCATCGCCTTAGTGGAAATGTCGGCTCGGTGGCGGGGGGACGATCGGGCTTCAGGACTGGGACTGGAAAAAGCGGCAAGAACTGCTTCTGTCATCACTGAAATGTGTGTGTGTGTGTGTGTGTGTGTGTTAGAGACAGAAAGAGAAGGGGG
>JAQQZT010000016.1:22178791-22189949 GCA_030068275.1 Clarias platycephalus
TATGGGGTCCACTCGGAGACGATGCTCTCTGGATCTTCATGTCCTTTCTCCGAGCCAGATCATCAACCTGGAGGAGAAACAAAACATCATCAGATATCTACTGTATCTTCCTCCTCCAAACACGGTTCTTAGTTCCAGGTCACAGAACGTTTAAATTTTAGATTTTAAATCAAATGTATTTGCCTTTAGTTTCGTGATTATTTGACTGAGGAACTATAGAGAAGAAAGTCAGCCATCAAAAACATATAATTTACATATAATTATTGTTCAACATGCCGTGTCTGATAAAGAAATAACCCGACGTGTGAATCCAGGTAAAGTTTGTGTTGGCAGCACAAAGCAATCTAACGCGAGAGTGTTCGTTCTTTTACTTATCTTAGATTTTTTTTTTAAAAAGACAACTTAAATATAAAAAAAACGGAATAAAAAGCTCCCTAATGTAATTGACCTCATAAAAATTGTGCCACATCCAAACATGAACCAACATATGAAGTTAAACCTGAAAATCTAATGATCTGGTGAACATTGAAAAGCCGTTGACATTTACAGACTTTAAGCGCCGTGCGGTGACGAGACTCTTAGCCGCGGCTAAGACATTTGAGCCGTGCAAACGTTTTAAAGGGGGACGTGTTGAATACAGGAAAGACGATTACAAAACGTAAATACATAAAATAAAGTACAAAATGTACAAAACGTTCAAAAATATAAAAAAATGAAACAACAACGCAGTAGCTCCTCCTTGTGTACAATTCATTGTGTGCAGGTTTCGCCCCTCGAGTTTTTCTTCAGCTCAGCCGATCTGCACATCACTGGAGAGACTGAACCTCCACCAGCCAGTGCCAGAGTCACTTTGAGTCTTTCTTACAGATTTTATATCAGAGCTTACAGGTAGGCATTGCCAAGGGGCAGCGCTCGCTTCAGTTAACGTGGGGGAACTTCTCGGCCTTGGGCTTGTTTTACTCCAGACGATCCAAGCCGTCTAACCCAGATCATGTTAGTGTCACGGCTCTAGAGAGAATAAACCACCACACAAACTCATCCTCGGGACATTGTGCCTGACAGATGGGGTAGAAATGGGGATCAACAGTCCAGAGTCTTTTATTGTACTGTACACCTGCAGCGTAGCCTGTTTGTTAGGAGAAGAAGGATACGGTACAACAACAAAGCACTTCATTTCCACCAACCGTCCAACAACAGACTGCGTGAGGTTTTACGTAAGGTTTCTATTATAGATTGTTAATCACTATAAAGTCCTGAAACTGATCCACCAACATGACTCAGGAAATAAGTGAATTATTTCTTTGATGACGGAAACTGATCTCTCTTCAAGCTTCAGCAAGAGATTCTCATCAGCGTTTGATCACAGAGTCCTGTTTGTGTGGAGATTTGTATGTCTTCTGATGAATGCAAATAAAGTAGTGTGAACTGATCTGGATTCTTCGATTTAGGAATGTCTGCAGTCCAACCACGGTAGGACCTCCGGTCAACACTTACACACTCAGTCAAACTCTACAGGCAATATGGGAACGGCAATTAGCCTGATCTACATGTCTCTGGACTGTGGGAGGAAACCAGAGAAAACCCACCCAGCACGGGGCGACAGAGCTAACCACTGTGCCACCCTTAAAAAACTTGATCTTTTATAATATCATAATACGATGATGTATTTTACACAGCCCAGCTTCTGGTGAAAAAAAATCTGTGATCAAATCATCGGCACTGGATCACAGAGTCTTTAATTTGTCTGGTGATAATTCTAAAGCGTGCATTACCCTTTTTGAACACTAGAGGAAGAATCTATCACCAAGCAGTACAGATGTAGTGATACGCCACCAGGGAGACGCTGATGTACACTGCCAATAGATAATAAATAAATAAACTACATTTGTAGAATATTAAGAAGCAGTTAGCGAGGAGACACGCATATCTCCTTCATCCACAATCAGCAGCATCAGCGTCTCTCTGGGGTGTAAGCACGAAGCCATTAGAAGAGTGACGGAGCGTGAGATTAAAGCTCCGTCTCTCACCGTTAGAAAGCATCAAACCACAGCCTCTATTACGAGCCACGCCCACTGCACGGGCGGAGCACAGCCGGGATTGGCCGGTAATCTGCATGCTTGGACAGATTGGTGGCAGCGTTAAGAGTGCTTGAGCCTGCTTTATCCCTCGATCTGCTCTCCTGATCCACCTCCAACACACACACACACACATGCAAAAGTCATAGAACGACATGTCCCTTCTGAACTGGTTCTGATATTCGCTCACGTGAGATCCCAACCGTGCCGTCAGTGGCTCTAACCTTAAGTCTGAACCCAAACGCCACACACACACACACACACACACACACGACCCTGTAGCTCTCACCAGCTGACCTACTTCTAATGCCATCAAGAACCAGTAGATCAAGTCCTTCTGAGCTACTACATGACCTGTGACCTCTGAACGATGAGCAGAAGCAGCACTAATCACAACCAGGATAGGGTGGAGCGTGTGGAGGGTTTTTTTTTTTCTAATAAGGCATGACCATAAAATAATACACAGTCCAAAATATATTTCATGGTCATGAAGTCTTGTCTTCAGCTGTATGATGTCTACATTTGTATCGTGTGCTTTTTCTGCTTGATATTCTGTCTCAATCCTTTACCATAAACCTCTGATAAAAATTATAGACCCTTCATTTCTCTGTAAGTGGGCAAACTTAGAAAATCTGTAGGGGATCAAATACTTATCTCCCCCACTGTAAATAAACTATTATTTGTGTAACTCTGATATGTTGTGTTAATTACGTGGACTCCAGTTAATTAATTGGGATAGTAATACACTCAAGGCATAGTTCCAGTGCCTCCATAGCTCATTTCAGGATAGATGTAAAGTGTGATATCATCAGTCTTCTCCATGCACAGGCTCCAGTGGTCTCAAGTCCTTTGACATAAAATTGTTGCCTTCATGGCCGTGCTGTTACTGGGAAAATAATCCATAATAATCCAGGATTAGTGTTAAGCAGTGCAAAGTGTTTTATCTCTCTTCTACCACATCAATTCACCAAGAATTACGATTGTTAAATAGATTAATGGATGCTGTTAGAGAAAACTAATCAACACCTTCCGACCAATCACGCACTCATTCTTTATGTCCTGAACAGGGTGGCGGGAGACCTGGAGCTTATCCCGGGGGACTCCAGCACACACTCACCAACACACTGCGAGAAATTTGGAAACACCAGACATGCTCTGTATGTTTTTGGTCTGTTGGTGGAAACCAGAGGATGTGAAGGAAACCCTCAAGCGTGGGGAAAAATATGCAAACCCCATACACACAGACCCGAGGCAGGACCCGAACGCTGGAATCCGGCGGTGCGAGGCCACTATACCACTGTGACCATTTAGTACCCAGTAAAATAATCACAACTCCACCTTGGCAGCTTTGCAGCAACCATTTAACACTTAAGAAAGAAAAGTATAATGAAGCACAATTCTGTCTTCTTTGGAAGAATGAGATCACAGTGTTATTGCAGATCATCAACGTATGTTTATTAGGGTGTCTTCCAGCATTGTGCGGCTCACACACAACTCATCACATGATCCAGATTGAGGTTAATATTACTGCAGTCGCTTTGTCACATCACTAATGGAAAAAAACAAATGTGTTCATTTCATACCATTTCAACACTAAACTCAAATATACTTTACACTACGGTAGAGAAAGTTCAGGTCAAACACTCGGCTCTGCGCTTGTTCTGAGCTTCTAATCAAATAACGGCTCAGCCTTCACAGAGCATTCACGTAATTGTGAGATCTATCCGATAAGCACAGACTCGACTCTACAGTATGTTCTCAAGTATTTGTGAATAAGATTACGTCGCGTCTTTTTTATTCCCTCTCGTCTCATTTCTCCTTATTCGGACTCACTGTAAAAAAAAAGAAGCAAGAACAAACATCTACGAGGCGTTCAGATCTTTCCAGACATCATAAACTATAGCGATATCGAGATAACGGCGGCACTGGCGTCAGGTTTGCGTGCAGGCGCGATTGAGAAGGCTTCCTTATGGCCGAGGGCGTGTCTTTATCAGTAATTCTTATCTCGTACAGTTTGTTTATTTTATCATCAAAGCAATATTTCCTGACACTTATGATAATGAATGAAAACAGGGGTTCTGGTCATCATTTTTTCTCATTTAAAATGGACTGAAATATCTTAATCGAGCTGTTCTTGTCCGTTCTTCACGATCCCATCACGGCATGTTTCCTGGTGTGCTGGTGTCAGGGCAGTACCTCTCATCAGCACAGATGTCATTTTCACTTATAAACTTTCTAACCCCCAATAACCAGACTGAATTTAGACACTCTAAAATTTTATTATGAAAAGATAAATTTTTTATGGTTAAGCAGTAAAGGACTTGAGAGTTTACGGTGAAGGAAACATTGTAAAGAATAGATTTGCGATAGGTTTGTTTACTTGAGCATGCAAATTTACACCCACACCATATGGCCAAAAGTTTGTGCACCCCTAACCAAAAGACACACACATTCTCCGCAGCCAAATTTGGAAGCACATAATTCTATGAAAAGCTTTAGCTAGTATGACGATGATGCCCCTGTGAGAGCCACAAAACAAGAAGGTGTTGGAGCGGAAGAACTCGAGTGTCCTGCACAGAACCCAAACCTCAACACCTTTTCATTAAACCGGAACTGGAGCCTCCTCGACAACCCAACATCAGCGCCTGAGCTCACTCATGCTCTTGTAGAATGCGTGAATGAACACAGATCCCCACAGCCTTGACACGCTCCAACATCTACTGGAAAGCTTTCATAGATAAGATAAGATAAGAGTCGAGCGCATTCCCAAGAGTCACAACAATCTGCTGGCATAAATTGAGTGTTTATATATATATATATATATATATATAAACTTTTCTTTTTAAGCCCATGTTTCACCTGTAATGTCTGGCGTAGCTCGTCTAATATTCAGAGTACAAAAATCATTTAGGTGTCACATAAAAGATCAGCACTGAGGCTTTCCTCTTTTCAGAGGCTCAATCTGAACAATGAGGCATGAAATCAAATCTTACCGGTTCTCAGGTGTCCTCAATCCACACATTAATGGGTAAGACGGCAGAAACAGTTTCAATTTTTCCCCCAGTAACAAGCCTCTTCTCAGCCACAATCAATCCTAAAGATCAACAACACAGCAACAGACACAAATCAAATGTCCACAGTGTCCCTTTTGGTACCAACCTTTTTTCTAAGTTATGGAAGATTATAGCCTTCAGTTAAGCAATATGCACCCAATGTGCATTCATGTGTATTCATCATCATATAGCAGCAGTTCCATTTAGGGAGGTGATCTAGTACACTTAGACTAGCTATACTTAGGATAAGGTGAGCTATAAGCACTTTGCAGTTAAAAACCCTTTTTTCTATATTTGAAACAAATATACAAAATGTCATGACAAAACACTCACCCTCTTGTTAGCAGCTCACCAAAACGACGTAAACTTCTTGCCGATCGCAGACACGGCTGTAAAAACACATCAGAAGCCAAAAAGATTTAATGTAATATAGTAGTCAGGAGATAAATGTGGTAGATTTTATAAATTCTTTTCTCTTTTCAATAAGATGGAAATAGGTTTACGCCAAAGAATGAACATGACTGTCCACCACAGACACATAATAATAATAATAATAATAATAATAATAATAATAATACACTGTAACTGTTGTCATACCATCTCCTAGTTTTCCTGCTTGTTCAGCAGCGCTACCCGGCAGGATTTTGCTGAAAACGTTTTCACTCTCTGAGGTCTGCTGCCCTGGCTGGGCCGCGCTGCCTATGCCACCTGGCCGGGGAGCAGCTTTTGACCCTGTGATGGGTGACAAACATAGCAGCTGTTAGAAATATGGGTGTCTAAAAACGCTTCCTTTTGTCACATCAAAATAAGAAAAATGCCTCCGCAGCTAATTTCGTCCACAAATAAAGCATATCATCATCACGCGAGAATGCTGCATCTAGCGAAATTGTAATTTTGGCCTCACCAATGCCTGTGGCAGGGATCGTAGGGGCTTTAGCAGGCTGGGGTGCAGCTTTAGATCCAATTGCAACTGCAGGAGTTGGTGCAGCAGGAGCAGTGTCAGGTTTCATCAATCCTCCCTGTTTAAAAGAATAGAACGTTAATAAAATGTATAGCTATTAGTAAAAACTTTATTTGGCGCTTGATTCTTATTCCATATTGCTCACCATAAAGATCAGCAAACAAGAATCTGTACAATTTAGCTTACCTGCCTCAGGTGACATATTTCAGAGTTCACCTCGTTTCTTTCATAAGTATTAAATAGGTTTTATACTGAAGTTATGCTTCAGAGACATACTATTTGGCTAAATCCATAAGATTACAAGTTTATTCACCCCAGTAGGCGTTGGCTGAGCTGCAGTTGCTCCTGAAGTCAGTGGTGGTCCGGATGCTGGAGCCTGGCCTGGCTTAGCTTGTTGCTGAGTGGCCCCAGGTCCAATACTAGTAGCCATGGCTGTGGGCTGGGTCAGACCTGCTGTGGTTGTTGTTGGCTGTTGTCCAGGCTGAGGTTGTGACTGCTGCTGCTGTGAACGAGGTTGCTGGTTGGTCTGTTGCCCTTGCTGCCCAGTTTCAGGCTGCTGAGTTCCAGACTGCTTACCAGTTGTTGGCTGTGTTGTGGACCTTTGCTGTCCTTGCTGTGGAGGTTGCTGTTGACCTACAGGACCATGATCCTGCTGCTGCTGCTGCTGCTGCTGTTGCGGCTGCTGCTGCTGCTGTGGCTTAGACAAAGGAGATTCTTGTCGCCTTGAAGAACCAGGCTGCCTTTGCCCCCGCTGACCACTAGCGCTATGATGTTGTCCTGATGCAGGGTCACGGGCATATTCACCAGAGTCCCGGTACCCTGATTGTGAAGATCGGGGTTCTGAAGATCTTTTATGTAAAGAGGATGAAGTGCTGCGACCTTCAGAACGAGTCGATGGGTCTTTGGGATGTGATCTTGAAGAACGGGAAGATCTAGACTCTTCAGTGGCATGTCGGGATGATGAGTGACGTCCTGAGCTACTAACATGATGCCGGTGCTCTCGGGATGAGGTTGAAGAGGAATGGCGTTGGTGGGTGTATTCATCTTGTGGCCACAAGTCTTCTTCTGGAGGTTCATCATAATCATGATAGGTGTGCTTGACATGGCTTCTTTTACCTGTAGAGGAGTGGCTTGCACTTCCATGATGTCTGGAACGATCAGAAGCAGCCTCCCGTGGTTTCTCAAACCAATCTGTTTCCTCCTGTCCTAAATGATATGCTTTTTTGGAAACCAAGACAAAAATCAAATGTCAATGCCAGTGTAGAGGAAGAAGAGAAAAAAAGTGCAGATGGAGGTCATGCAGAAGGAGTGAGAAATCTCCAAGCATGCAACATCTCCAAGAAGAAAGGAAAATATAAAAGAAACTGACTAAAACTAATGTTTAAAATGTCCAGGTCCAAAAGAAAATAGGAAAACCAGAAAAAAAAATACATAGCATGCACAATTACAAAAAAAGGTACAGAAAATTTTTTACTGCAACCTGCAAACAAGTAGGCATAAATGTTTTTCAATGACCAGAAGATTAAAACAGAAAGCAAACAACATACACATGCTGCTCTCCAGGAGTAAACATTGGCATGCAGTCAATTGGTGAGATGCACATTTAAGAGGCAGGCATGATTCAGCACCAGTTACCTTCACTGTCTGAAACAGCACAGTGCATATCATCCACTAGGTACGGGTCTTCTGGCTTATAGGCATGACTCTTAGGCACGTCCCTTATGTGATGATCCTGAACATCAGGAAGAGAATGGCTAGAGCCATACTGGTTTCTAACATCATGTGGGTCTGAGACACGTCCCATACCCACAGGTTTCCCCACTGGGCTCAGTGGACTCTCTTCCTCTGAGTTCTGAGTACGCATGGCGGAACGTCCACTACGACTATGGGTACCCCTCTGAGATCGTTCCATGGCATCTCTCTCATATGATTTACTTCTGTACCCTCCAGAGTCTCTAGATGAGATCTTATCCATGCCATAGCCTGTGGACCGTGACCTTCCAGAGCTGTACAGACGATCATCTTCTTCCAAGCCTTCTCTTGAGCCATAGTATTTCTGCTGATCATAGACATTCTTTTTTACCCCTGATCTAGAAACTACGGTGCAGCTTCCACCTGATGGTGTTGTCATTGTGTAAGAGGCCAAGTCAGATTCTACATCTCGTGCCTCTTCAATAGGGGAGAATTTGGAAATCTTCTGCTCCATGCCTTGCTTCCTGTGCTTACTACGCTTGGAGGACACAGCAGCTGGTGCCAAGTTCTTAGAGGAATGCTTCTGGCTGCCCATTCCAGAACTACTGCGAGATGAATGCTTATAGTCGTCATAGTAATAGGAAGATCCACCACTCACAGTTGTGCTAGGACGTCCATGACTGTCCACAGCACCCTGATGGTGGTAACCAGTGGTGCTGCTTGGTCTTCCATATAGCTCTTCAGTCCCATCTCCATAACCTATCCCCCGTGGACCATTTTCACTCACATAATCTGTTCTCGTAGCATCAGATGATCCCATGTTCTCCTTTGTTAGCTCACTTATATCATCTATCATTACATAGTTTCTGGGTATATTTTGCTCTAGATTTGAGGTATAGAGACCATCTGTCCCATAGCCAGAAGTAGGACTTGGTATGCGGTCTGTCAGTGTTTGGTCAGGGGTACGATATGGCCCATAAGCATTTGTCAAGGATGAAGAATAGCCACCACAGAAGCCAGTTTCCTGGCCTGAAGTGGATACTGATACTGCAGGATTAGTTATTATTTCATAATTTGTTGGCAGTTTCTGTTCCAGATCGGCCAATGATGTATGTCGTGGCAGCTGATGACCAGAAAGGATGTCAGCTTGGGGCTGGAAGGGCAGACTTTGGCCAGGATATGGTAATGTTTGTCCAGGCAAATGAGCAGCAGGAGGCTGAAAGCTCTGGTGGCTGGGTTGCTGCAGGCCAATATCTGGTTGGTAGGACTGGCCATACCCATGACTCTGGTAGGCTACTTGGGTTTGGTAGGATGAGGGTTGAGGAGGATGTGGCTGAAAGGTTCCTGGCTGAGGCTGGGATGGTGCAGAATACTGCGGTGCTTGAAATCCAATCTGCTGATATGCTGCAGTTGGTTGTGTTGGTCCAGGCTGGCCCTGTGGAAATGGATATGGGACATAAGAGGCAGTTGGTGGGTACTGAGAAGTCATATTTGGGTCAGAATTAAATTGGCTCAGAGGTGCTGTGCTTGGTCTTGACAACATTCCATTTGTTTCATAGGTACCAGTTGGTACTCCAGTTAATCTAAGGTTGTTGAGTTCACTATCCGACATATAGTCCCGTGCATCCCCGATGCCTCGCAGATAGGCCAGCTCTCTTCTCTCTCGTTCTTTTACCATGGTTTCCTTGCGCTGGGTAATGCCTAGTTCTAAATAGCGTAGCTTAGCATCAATCTCTTTCTCTTCTTCCTCAAGTTCTGCTTGCTGTTTACGTAGTTTGGAAGACTCTTGTTCGACAGCTTTAAGCTCATTCAGAAGCCCTGCCTTGGTAAAACTTTGTGCTGTACGGGGCAATACTCTTTGAGGCATTCCAGGAGTGCTGTACATGTGGGTCATTGCAGGGGTTACAATAGGGAGTGGCGTCTCATCTGGAGGTGGACTGGGGAGAGTCCGTTTCACTTTCCGCATCATCAAGCTCTGCAGCCAAGAGAACAAAATGTAAAATCACTAACCACAATCTAAAAACAATAGAGGTTCCATATAAACAAATAATAATGTACACTGCTCAGTCTTGACATTAAAAGCACTTAATGGTGAAGTAGATAAAATTGATTATCTCCTTATATTGACACTGTCATGAGGAATATTAGGCAGTCAGTTCTCAAATTTGATGTGATAGAACCGGAACAATGGGAAAACATAAGGATCTGGGAAGATTTTTCAAATAGCCACACTGTGATAGTTAAAAAGCTGGGTTAGAGCATCTCCAGGTCTCCTGGGATGTTCTTGGAATGCACTGGGTAACACCTACCAAAGGTGATCCAAGAAAGTACAACCAGTGTAGTGGTGAGTCATGGGCATTCAAGGTTCAATGTTCTGAACTGGAAGCAAACGCTGGCCTGTTTGGGCCAAACCCACAGTTTGCTAAAAAATCTATTTATAGCTATGATAGGGAGGTGTTTCAGAACCCACACTGTCCTGAAGCTTACTGTGTATGTGGCTGTGTAACCACAGACTGGTCATAATGCCCATGCTGACCCCATCTGCTGAAAGCTCCTACAATGATCATGCGAACGGATGGATAGTGTTTTATTTTACATCATGTCGATGGTTAGTTGCATGCGCCTCACCTACATGGGCAATGGATGGCTCCAGGATGCAATGAAGGAAGAAGGCATACTGGCAAAGATAGTGTGATTCTGTATATATGTTGTACACTGTATACTATGTATGATGCATTTTTAAAATTATAATATTGTGGAAAATAAATTTTTTTCACAATGTAATAAAAAAGTGAAACTCGTATCCTTTTATTTATTACACATAAAACTAAATATTTCATGTCTTTTTTGCTGCATATTTAAATAAATACAGCTAACATTTTAATTACGAGATTTTAGTAAATTACTATTCATACTGTATAAATACAGTGTGTCTGTCAGTCTAGTTCAGTACAGGCAACCACAAATATGGGGAAGATTGCTGACTTGACAGTAGACTATTATCAGGAGATCACTTCACTCCTCCTGACTTGGAGGAGTACACGTCATCAGTGACCAGCTATATCAATAAGTGCACCGATGACGTCACTGTCTCCAAGAACATCATCTCACGACCCAACCAGAAACCGTGGATAACTGCGGAAGTGCGTGCACTTCTGAGGACCCGGGACTGTGCCTTCAAAGTGGGAGAAGAGCGCTTAGAAGAGCAAGGGCCGAACTTTCTCGGGCCATCAGAGAGGCGAAGCGTGCATACGCCCAGAGAATCCACAACCACTTCACAGACAGCGGCGACACACGGCGCATGTGGCAGGGCTTACAAGCCATCACTAACTACAGGACGACATCACCTGCCTGTGATGGTGACGGCTCCCTCCCAG
>JAQQZT010000016.1:22190049-22200097 GCA_030068275.1 Clarias platycephalus
GTTTCTGTTAATTCATGTTGTAATTTATGTTGCATGTAGCACCTTGGTCCTGGAGGAACGTTGTTTCGTTTCACTGTCTACTAACTGTATATGGTTGAAATGACAATAAAGCCTTTGAACTTGAACTTGAAACTAGTTCGATTCCCAGGTGATGATGTAGCCTCCCACAGCCGGGGGCCTAGAAGGGGGGGGATGGGGTTGCATATTGGGGGGGGGGGGGGGATGACGACCATTGACATCCTCCACTCGACGGGTAAGCCATGAAAGGTCATGGCTGAAAGGGGTAGCGTTTCGGAGAGCCCTGTATCGAAGCATTAATGAAAGGTTGACTGGAAAGCTAATGTGTGGTAGGAAAAGGTGCTGGAAACCTTAACAACATTATCAAGCAAAGTCAATTCAAGAACTTGGAAAAGCTTCACAAGAAATGGAGTGAGTGCATCAAGAGCCCCCATGCACAGATGATTTAGGAATGGGCTACAACTGGTGCATTCATAGTATGAAGTTGAACCAGAGACAACGAAGAAAAAGAACTAGACCATTGTTCAGTGGTCCAAATTATTATTTATAAGATGAAATAAAATGTAGCATTTCATTTGGAAATTAAGTGCCAAAGTCTAGAGAAAGAGTAGATCATTGATGATTTTGTGAGCGATGTCATTTGCTAGTATTGGTCTACTGTGAAATTCGTGCTTTTGCGCGTAATTTTTTTCATGAGCTGTAGGCCATAATCATAAAAATAAAAATATATAATAGAAAGAAAAAACCTGGTGAAATGCATAAACAACAAGCAGGGTATGAAGGAGAAACAGTAAGAATCTAGCTGTATGTTCTTAATCATTTTGCAATTATCCAGTGAACGATGCAACATATTACATATTCCTATAGTAAACTAAAATCTAAAAATACACAATTAATATTTATTTCTTACCTGATTGCCTGTAGTGTTTTGATTCTGGTAAAGTGCGAATTTGGTCTTAGATGGGTCCTCTGAAGTTGGGCTGAGAGGTTTGGGATCTGACATGGAGCGTTGAACATTTTTTATTGGCCTGGGAACTGTTTGATGCCTCTTGGGTGATTCAGTAGTAAAGGCCTTTTGCTGGGGTGTGACATGTGCCCGGTTGAGCTTCTCACTGGAGGCAAAGGTTGTCTCTAGCATGCGGTGGGGGGATAGGGGAGACACAGGGGAGTACAACACTTGTGGGGATTTGGGTGGACGTGCATCAATTGGCTGCTGTGCTTGCAGCCCAATGTCTAGTGGGTCTGGTTTCCTTTTGTCAAACTTGGCTGGTGTGACACCAACTACCTGTAAACTGGTGGAGTAGGGGCTGACTGTGGTAGAAACAGTGAGCTGAGGAACAACCACACCTTGAAACTGTGCTTCTGAATCAGTCTGGCAGGCTAAGCTCTCTCCCTTGTGTGTCCTCTCTGGTGCAGAAATGTAGTGAAGCAGTTCAACCTTTGATGGCTCTGCCATGGAGATGTGAATGGCTGGTGAGACTCTGCCCAGCTGATCTGATTCAGTTTGACATGATGAGTCAGTTGTGGTCTGAATAGCTATACTGGAAGTCACTTTAGATGCATCGCCTTTATTTTCTGCATTTGACTCAGAGTGTTTGGAGTACCTTGAGCGTCGACGTCGCACTGGCTGGCTGTCCCACTCCCCCTGGTCCTCCTCATCTGTCTGAACACTGCAGTCAGCAATACGCCTAGTCCTTCTGCGCCGTGACATAAACCGATCCTCCCCATCTTCATCATCAGTTTGGACACTGCTGTCTGCAATCTTTTTCACAGGTTCCTCCTCAGTGCCATTCCTCAAACGGGGCATTGAATTCTGTTTTTTTATAACATGACTATTTCCCTGATCATCGCTATTCCTGAGGGACATTTCAGAAGCTGAGCTGGGCATTGGTCTTGTGGACACCAGTGCTTGAACCATTTGCCCATCCATGCAAGGTAAAAACTGTAAGCTCTGACCATCTTGTGGAATAACTCTACCACTCTGATCACAGATGATGGAGATTGCTTGAGGTGCTCCACCAACCATCACTCCATTAATGGCACCTTGAGCAGTTGTGGCTGCTGCAGCAGCAGCGGCAGACACAGCGGCTGCCTCTGCTGCAGCCGCTACTGCTGCTGCTTCAACGACTGCTGTCTTTTGCCTCTTCTGCTCTTCAAGCTGCAACTGAAGTTGCTGTTGCAGAGCCTGAATTTGGTCTAGCTGCATTCTCTGTTGGGCCAGCTGTTCTCTCTGCATTACCAACTGAGTTTCTCTTTCAACCTGCTGTTGCTGAAGGACCTGCTGTTTGATGGTCTGCAGTTCTTGGATCTCACGCTGCACAAGAAGTTGTTCTTTCTCCCTATGCCTCTGTATCTCTAAGCGATCCCTCTCCAGCTCTTCTTGAAGGCGCAACTGACGAAACTTCTCTAACTCAATGCGCTCCCTCTCCATGTGCAGTAATTGCTCTTGTTGTTGTCGTAAACGCTCTTCCTCTTTCTCCTTTTCTTTATCTGTAGATGTACTGACACCACTAACTGCTGTGTCTGGCACTGATAAGTGGGATTGTGTCTGAGAAAGTGATTGGCCTTGAGTAAAGGACAAATCTTTACTTTTGGTCAATGCTTGAGGCTGCGTTTGTGCCTGTATTTGCTGCTGAATTGACTGTGGAATTTGACTATGAGTGGGAGGAAGAACTGTGGTAGCATCTACTGGCATATGACCCTGAGAAATCTGTTGGTTTAAAATAGTTGGTTGGGCTGGTATAGCACTAGTTTGAACAGTAGCTCTAGGAGCTGATGGTAATGTAGCAGCTAATGTAATTGTGCCAGATACTGCAGGCTTACCAAGATAGACAGGAGTTTCTTGGGAGGTACTTGCCGTTGGCACACCCCCTGAAATAGAGTCTGGTGCAGTTGCTTGGAAATGGGCTGGAGCAGGGTATCTGTAAGGTCCCTGTGCAGAAAGGGGCATCCTAGGGGTGACATGAGGCAATCTACTAAGACTGGCTAAAGGAACAGCTGTCACACTGCCTGGAGGATAAGGCCTATAAACTCCTCTTAGCATAGAATTTATTACAGGGGCAGGTTGGGTTGTGATTGGTAAAGTGGATGCTATGGGAGTGTTTATAGTAGAGTATATCATGCCATCAGCAGTCCTCAAAGCAGGAGGATATAAGGCCCGCAAGCTAGCCTGTCTAGCATTGATTAGATTTGTAAGTGCTTGTCCATGTGCTGTGGGCCTTCCATCTGGTCCATAAAGCAGGTTTGCTCTGATTGATGTCAAACCTTGTTGAAGGCCAAGCCTTCCCATTGGGCCCCCTCTTCCAGCACCATATTGAAATAGATCAGGACTATTTGCATAACGATTTCCAAACTGATCTATTGAGTTAAGGGCAGCACACATTCTGCTAATTTCTCTGGCAGTGGTGGCACTGTACTGTGCAAGGTTTGGTTCTTGAGTGCCTGCCAGGTCACGAGAAGGATAGCCAAAGTCTCCACTAATATTAGACATCGAGCCATATCTGCGCAGAGGTAATGGTGGGGTTGAAACATCTCCTTGATGACGCAAATCAGTGTAGGATCCATATTGGGCACCCATTCCAAGGAATCCTGCTTCATATGCTTGTTTCATAGAGCTTAAATCCACCGCTAGGTCTCCAGGATCTGTCCTTTGGTAGAACTGATGTCCTGTTTCTGCAAGATTTGTGTCTGACATTGATGGTGGAAGTCGTCCAGGTGGAGGCATGCTGAAAGTTTTATGTTCCTCTGATACCCCTTGCATATTAACTGGTTGGTAACCATCTTTTTCTAGCTGAGTTTGCAGATGGGGAGCTGGGATAGGCTCTGCAGAAGAATTTGACTCTGAAATATTTGTTTTGCCTCTCTGACCAAAAGGAGCTGAACAGCTACTAGCAAAAGGCAACTGGTAAACAACATCACAGCAGGCCACTTGGTTCTCAGATTTGATCTGTCCAGTAAGATCAAGGACTTCTGGTGCTGGAGGTGCCTCTTCACTTTTAACTATTTGAGTAACTGTACCCCCTTGTGATGAACTACTCTCATCTAACTGTACCATCATTACATGGGGCTTTCCTGTTGAGAGGTTAGCTGCTGTGGGCTTATTTTTTAGCTCCAGAGCAATCCCACCATATATGTCATGGCCGACAGTAGGGGTAGGAGACACACAGCTTGTTAATGGCTGTGGTGGTAAAGGGGATACTTTAGGAATGGCACCAACCACTGTTTGTGTGCTTCCACCACTCGTCTGGCATACCACTAAGTCTTTCTTTAACAACATCGGTTGCACTTGGTTTGCTAAATTGAAACGAGCAAAAGAAGCAGCATTTTGTTGGTGCTGTTGCAGCTGTTGCTCAAGGAGCTCTTGTTGCTGTAGGAGCTTCTGTTGTTGCTTTTGAAGCTGCTGTTGTTGAATTTCAAGATCTTCCAGACATGCATCTATCTTTGGAATTGATGGGTCTGTCATTGGTGGTCTTGGTTGGGAAAGACAAACAGCTGATCCAGTACCTTGACCAAAGTCGACACGATTTTGCAGTGGATCTCCATAAACCATTGGGTGCTTAGGTTGTGATATGAACATAGAAGCTGCCACAGTAACACTAACTGTTGTTGGTGTGGATGTTGTCACATAAGGTTGCGCCTGTGCATTTAGGTTCATAATTAGCGGTTGTACTGCTGTATGACGACTTGGTGGTTGGTCTGTATCAACTGAATACCTCCGTGTATCAGATGCCAAGGATGTTAGATCCATACCATGGTCTGTCATGATAATCGGAGCAGGCTTCATTGCTCTAAGATCAACAACATTTCCACTTTGGGTCACTGTGCCTTGCTCAATAACCATAGCAGTTCCTGGAACACTGGATATTTTACACAGTGAAATGTTTTCTGATCTATGGCTTTGAGAAGCTGCACAAGAGGGAGTACTTGACCCAGTAGTAACTCTTTCAGCTGTTTGTCCTCTCTGATAGGTGAGCTGAGACATTGATGTTGATGTAGGAGAACCTGTTACAGGAGACTGGCTCCGATAAATTGGTTGCTGCTGGCTACTTATTGGAGAAGAAAGTGGGGATGTAGAAGAATTTACAGTTATTGGTTTTGGGGGCTGAGTAGTAGTGCCTGATCCTAGTGTTATCACCATAACTGGGGCTTCTTGGGAGGACTGCTGTCTTGCAAGACGTGGGGTTCCAGTTCTTTGAGAAATGTGGGACCCTTGGGGTGTAGATGGTACCGATGATATGTGGCCATGAACTTTTGTATGAGTGGGACTTTGAGTAGGAGATGAAGAAGGTGATGTAAGAGAGTACAATTTAGAGGTTGTGTCAGCACCTTGACCCTGGACAGGTCGCACTTGTTGCTGTCCTAAAGCAGGCTGACGCTGAGAGTGTGAAATTTTGGTGGTCTGGGTAGTTATCCTTGCCTGGTTTTGTTGTGCATCATTAACCTTGGGTGTCCCTCTCCCACTAGGGCCACTTTCTGAAAATGATACAGGTGCTGACATCTGTGTGGGGCTTGTGCCTGGACTCAAAGATGTTCCTCCTGTTCTTAAGTGCTGCTTATTTTCTAAATTGGAAGGCCCTTGCTGTCCTTGTCGCCCCTGCTGTCCCTGCTGTTTTTGCATCATCTCTGCCTTTCTCATCATCTCCTCATAAACCTCCTCGGCACTTTTTAATGATTTGTGCACAGTAGATGGTGATGGAGCAGATGGTTTTTCTGTAGGCGAATACAGTGACATAAAAGTTGGAAGATTGTACTCACTGCCAGACTTGTAAAGTTTAGAGCCCACTTCAAACCCTTCAGCCTCTGAGTCCATAGAGGGAGAGTATTCTGAACAGGATGATCTGTGAAGTTCTTCCATTTCAGCTGCTTGTCGAAGCTCCTCTGTTGGGGAAGCATCCTCAATTGGTGACAGGTTGCTGGGTGGAGTCTTAGACCTCTCTCTGCGTCTCTGCGCCCTGAGTTCCTCCTTGTCCCTTTTTGTTTTCCGGGCTGTGCTGCGTATCCTTTGCTGTTCCAAGTCTCTCATCTTTTCTTGTTCTCTTAAGAGTTCTTCCTCTTCCCTTAATTCATCTTCTTCAGACGAGTCTTCAATTGTTGGTAACAGTGGACCGTGAGATCGATGCCTTGCTTTTCTCTGCTGCTTAACCTCCTCGAGCCTTTGTCTTCTGCTAGGACTACTATCACTGTCATCCTCCAGTGACGACACAGATGTGGGAGAGGTGCCAGATGTATAGCTAGGTGTAGTAGCAGGGAGGGTCGAGGAATACTCTCCCTTTGACCTTTCCTCAGGCGATCCAGTCAGGCTTTCCATTTCAAGCTCAGGTTCTCTAAGATCATGCTCTGTGCTAAGTTCCAAATCACGATTATAACTGTTAGTATTATTCAGTTCTATAGTCTTAAATCGTCTTAGGCCTCCTTGTGAACCCATCATATCATCCCCATCACTGGACTTGTATGTACCATCAGTACTTTTAGTGTCATCCTCAAAACTGTTGGATTGCTGTGTAAGCCGTCGCTTCTCTTTCCCCAGATCACCACTGTGTTTATGACTCTTCTTAATTTTTACGTGACCTTCAGTCTCTACCATTTCTTCCTCATCTGCACTCATTTCCAAAATCTGTCTTCTCATAAAGTCCTCATCTGTTAGGTCCTTTTGCGTTTTCTGTCTGGTTGGTAAAGGTGACAGACCACTTTCACTGCTATCCTCCACGTAGTCATGACGTAATTTGCAACTAAGGTCATCGGACACTTCCCCGTCGGAATCAAATTGGTCTTGTGTTATGGATAGCGACTGTGGTCTCTGCTTATCAACTTCAGAGGCCGCTTCTGACTGCAATAGCGGTCGCATGGAGCTTTCAAGTTTTTTTATTTCAGAGGGGCTGGGAGGACTCCGTTGGGTAGACAAGCCTCCCTCGCTTAGTTTAATTCCCTCCTCTCGGATGAGCCCAGTAATCTCACCCTGGGAGCCGGATATGCCATCAGAGGAGTAGCCTGTGTCACTTAGACTCTGAGTACTAGACTTGTTGGAATCCTGCGAATTAAAAGAATGAAAAAGTATTCTGTCATCCACTATTTCAAAATTAAATAAAAAAAATTTAAACTTACATATCATAAGCATGCAAGTTACATAAATCATATCCATGCAACAGTATTAAAGCCTGCAAGTACCACACTGTGACCTATGAAGGTTAAGGTCACTATGTAAAGGTAATGAGAAATAATGACCATGTCTTTCACTGCTCTTAACACTACCCATGACATGGGTAAGCTTCTGTTTACTAATTAGCATTAAAATTATGACGTGGCATGTGAACAATAATTACCCTTTCAGATGACGGAATGTGAGTGATGACATTGATGAAATTTTAGTTTGTAGTAAAAGTGTATAAATGGTGATTTTAGTGATAATGGCTTTCCATGCAGGACAGTTGTCGATTAAATCATGACAACGTCATGACTGGACTGATTATGGATGATGAATACAAAGACAATGAGGACACAGAGGGTCACTCACGTCATGGTGTTTAGATTTCTGTAAGTCACTACTTTTCTTCTGGTCTTTTACTTCCTGTGTTCCTTTCTTATGGATCACTTTCACATCACCTTCTTTCTCGGTTTTGGACACTGCTTGTTTCTTGCTAATGCCTTGCTCTTGTTTGCGAGTTTCTGCCTTGTTTTTGCCTGCAGGTTGAGTAAGAGCTGTCTTGGAAGGAGATGCTTGAGCAGGACCTTTGCTCTGTGGTGTTCCTTGTTTGGTAGAAGGGAGAGAACCACTTACTTGGGCACCAGGTGTTTTTTGCTGCTGAGGACCGGCATGCCTCACCCCTGCCTGCTGACTGGGTGGCCTCAGTTGGGCCTGCTGTTGGGTGGACGGACCAGTCGCTCGGGGAGATCCCACTGGCTGAGAAACAGGAGATGGGCCATCCCCTAAATCCCCTGAAATGGCTCTCTGTGTCTGACATGTCAAGCAGAGCCATTCTTTTTTCTGGAAATATAAAAGGCATTAAAGAGCTGTAGCACAATCAATCTCCATCCCAGGGCATTAAAAGGCATATCATTTGGCAATAAATTGTCAGAGCAAGGTTTAAATATCATCATATCATCAAAGTTTAAATATCGTCTCTCTTCCTTTTTCTCCTTTGTATAAAATGTTCTGGAATTTTGTCAGGCGAAACTGACAGCCAAACCCAGCATAATTAGACCTGGTCTAGGAGTGTGACCTTTTATCAGATAAATTCTTCATGACTTTGTTCCGACTTCAAGTTCAATATGGACATGTTTAATACCCCATGTGTAAGCATATATTGTTTACCAGAAAAATAAAAATGATTTTTAAAAAAAGAGAAAAAACTTCTCAAAAAGCAAACTGCCAGTCTGGAATAATCATTTGCTATTTTAGTGATAAGAATCAGCAAAACACAACCAACAATGATAAATCAGCCTGCAGAAGCTGCCATGACTACACCTCTACACCATAAGAGCTAATAAACCTTTCCTCCATCATGACACATATCAGTCTAGAGATCATTTTACTATCAGCACACTGTTTGAAAAGAGAAGAACCCAAAAGATAAGACTGTGTCAAAAACCCAGCCTATTTATATCTACCATGTACATGTCACACATATGAACAAACAAAACTGAGGAAATGAAAAACACCATTCAAGATTTCAGATCATATTCACCACCATGCCTGGTTTAACACACAAACTATCCAAACATTTCTCATTTTTAATGCAAATGAAACGACACCACGTTGGAGGTCACAGCACGGAGGTAAACACTCTACAGTACCATGGGGGGTTACAGAGTAAAGTTTCCTACTTTAGTAGCTATGAGGGGTGAAGTTTAATGATTGTTGCATGCTCGGTTCTCTGTCACCCCTTTCCCACAGAGGCAGTTTCAGGACCAGGTCAGTGCTAGGGGTTAATCTTGAACCAGTTTTGATATCAATAAACTGGCTCTCAGCCTAGAAACCTGTTGGCACAGCACCCCCAACTCCTTGCTGATCGAGAGCCAAGCCCTGCTGCAGGGGCTGGGAGTGGGATTATTTTGACCAAAAAGACCAACTAAAACGTTTTAAAACAGAGCTACATAGTTTAGTGTCTACTCACTCTAATCAACTCAAAACAGGAGTGGGCTAGGGAGGAGACAAGCTGTCGCCTTGCCCTGGAGTACTTCACAGTAGTTCAGAAGAAACTAGAGGAAGCTTTCAGTACAAAATCCGGGTTCGAGCAGATACAGCGTAAGAGAGCTAAAGCTTAGCACGAAAGAGACATCGAGCAGATGAACAACAAACTCAACAACAACAAAAAAGAAAAAGGAGTACCTGAATCAAATAAAGGCAAAGCGGCATTGATTGGTTACAGATAAATTCCCGCTTAGACCTTCTTGACGCAGTCCACGATAACGGATCGGCATGCTAACTGACTGGCACCTTAAACTTAGCCATAGAAACACAGGAAGTGAAGGGGAAGGACAGGATAGCCAGCTCTTGGTCAGCCAAAGTATAGCTAAATGATTATGTTTGTCACATATAAGATATTAAGTGTGATGTTTGTAACATTGACATGAGGAATTAACTACACTTGCACGGGTAAAGTTATGTGACTTACAGCTAGCTAGATAACTAGCCCGCTCCTGTAACAACGGTGACAGTAGCCAACGTTAGTATTCTACTTTCACAGAAGACTAACACTACATCCTTTAGTGGACATCTTTGATTTTCACATCACTGGTTTCTTGTTGTTTTGCAGTTGTTTAGAGAGCTGTTTGTCATGAATGGCTGATGCAGGCCTACAACTACTCTGTCTCAAAGCACTGTGTCTTCATCATAACTAGCCAGACGGGGTAAGATTTGTTGTGCTGTGTATTCCTTTATAATGGTCTGTCACACCAGGTGCTATGCAAGCATTGAAATATATATTCTTGTCCCCAGGTAAATGTAAGCAGAACAACAGTCAGTTGTCTAATTACAGGCCAATATCAAACCTCCCCTTCATCTCTAAGATTCTGGAAAAGATAGTAGCGGAGC
>JAQQZT010000016.1:22299559-22311131 GCA_030068275.1 Clarias platycephalus
GTGGGTGGGGGGGGGGCAAAGAGGATGTCTACAGCCCCTTGGGAATGTATCTGGACGACACATCTCACCTTTTTCCTGTTCAGGGTTATTGCTTCACTTCTTTCCCAGCAGCAGGAAACACACACACACACACACACACACACACGTTGTACTTTTCATTTTTCAATAATTTAGAATTATATTGAGTGTGTTGCTTGTATCATTTGCTTTAAAAGACTGCTGTCCTTACACACTTGGTGTGTTATTGATTTCTGCCATATGGCTCATGCACACATTTTTCTGTAAGCACGCACACACACACACACACACATATATCTGGGTTTGTCAGCTTAATGACCGTCCCTAAAGCTCCCCAAAGATACATAAGTGTGTGTGTGTGTGTGTGTGTGTGTGTGTGTGTGTGTGTGTGAGAGAGAGAGAGAGAGAGAGAGAGAGATTAAAAGCAAGGCCCGTGTCCTGAAGAATTTCTTTTATTTTTTTCTTTGTTTTTTACTCCCAGCTTTATTACAGAGGTCAGGACTCTCTCTCTCCCTCCCTCTCCCTCTCTCTCTCTCCCTCTCTCCTCTAGCTGTGTCAGGAAGTGCTGACTCTGCGTGGAAACAAGAGGAAATAAGAAGGATTTCTGTGTGTTTACAGGACCAGGGGCAGAGGGAACATGCTGAGGGCTGATTTCTTTATTACTTCTTTTTGCAGTCTGAACCTGAACTCTTTTACATTTCTTCTAATCTTTGACTTAATTAAAGCTTTGCAAGGACCTCATGGGCATCATCCTTTCTTCTGTCGCCCGCTTGACTTTTCTCAGGGCAGCATGTCGCTAATAAATGTCCTGACAAACTTTCAAGAGCACAGTAGTCTTCTTTAAGTATTCATTTTTCCCCCCCCAGAAATATGATAGAATGGTTTATTTCTTTACCTCAAAAAACAGCTGCATTATTAAAGTAGGAGCTTAAAGATAAATCACCTGCATACACCTTTCCAGGTGAAATATGCACATGAAAAGTGAAAAAGAGAAGCGTACAGTATGTTACTTTTTGAAGTGTTACCTAGAAGATCTTTGTAAATGTGTATGTTAGAAAAAAATATAATCCAGGTAATCCCGTCTCATTAACAGTAACAGTTTAAAGACAGAACAAAACTCCCTGAGTGTTCTCTGAGTGCTCTTTAAACGTTGTCGGAACGTTAGCTGCCATATGATTTTTGTTTTGCGGTGCATGATGGGACTGTTCAGTGCAGATCGTGTCTATCTCTCCACATCTTTTAAACATTTCCAGTCCATCTTTCCTCACTAGACAGATTATTTTTTCAGGAATTTCTAAGCTGTGGTTTTTCTTCTTTATTTCACTTCTTCTCGTTTTGTACAATGATAATTTTCCCCACTGTGTTTTTTTTAATTTTTTTTAATTTTTTGAGGTTTTAACCCCAGCCTGGCACAATCTCAACGAAGGGCACTTCATAATGGAACATTTTTAACAAATTGTGTTTTTTTTTATGAAGTAACCCAACTTCTGAGCTTCAGGCAGGATGCAGCAGCGAGAGGATGATTCGCCTCCGAGCCAAGTGTCATGTGAGTGGAAATGAATCAGCTGTAAAGGTGCTGCGTGTTGTTTTCTCTGACCTCAATCATACATTCTTCCTCAATCCTTACAGCTGATTAATTTTTTGTAACATTGTTCTTTCTGTTTACTCCAGCTTTATTGAGATATCTGATATAAATATTAAACCCGTAGCACATCAAATATGATGAACAGGTTAGATAACAGCATTAATGTATAAATAAAGGAGATTACATCCAGATGAGCCGCACGGACTGATCCCTGCTGCAGGGATCGTCATGATGTTTATATCTATCAGAGGAAAAGGAAGTGTGTAAAGCAGATTAAAGTCCACCTCCAGCAGCTGCTCACTGTCTGTGCAAACACATGTTGATAATTACTTCATTGATTATATTCTGAGAGACACACATGGACTTTGAAATCACCATTTAATTGTAAATGTCTAGTGTGTGCATATTTCCTGGTGTGTGTGTGTGTGCTGGAACCAGAAGATCAAAGCCTTAAAGCTGACCTTTGACCTACAGCTGAGGATTTCTTCCATACAGTCTCAATTAATGACCAGTATTCCTGTTTAGTGACTTCCAACACAAGTGTTTTAGAAAGTACTCCAATTTAATGAATTCAAATGCCAGTGTTTAGTCAGTACTCTAGTTTAGTGATTTAAACGCCAGTATTTGAGTCAGCATTTCGACTTAGTTTCCACAAATGCCAATGTGTTAGACATTACTCCAGTTTACTTTAGTAGACTGTGTTTTAAGATATAGATATATGGTCTTCTTCCCCATTTGTGTGTCTTTTCTATGTTACCTGTTTTATTTAGCAAAAATAATCTGCAACAGAGACCCACAAAAAGGCAGCCTAGTACTAATTGTCCTTAATCTAATATGAGCTTTTCACCAGAAACAGGACGTGCTTGGAGTACACTGGGTTATTTCCCGGTCCGCAGAGTTATCTGTTGGTCTAATTTGTATTTATGTGAGTTTTAATTGCCACTCTAAATAGAGAGACTGGCATCACTGTGTGCTGACTAAGTGTTAAGACAGAGGAGGAAATATATCTATGTTTAGATTATCTCAGTTCCAAGTATGGCCTTAAGAAGGAAATACACAGAGGTCCAATAGTTTGTTATGTTCTAATTTAATACAACAATTTTCATTATAAATTATCTTCGTGACAGAAGAAAAAAAAAGTGGAAACTGTATTTTCCCAAATACAGCATGGCACAGAAACATGATCTAAATATTTGTCAGTTGGCATTTGTGTAATTAGATCACTATCAGACGCAGTCACACAGGAAGTAGTTCAGTTGAGTAGTTCTGAGAAGTTTATCCTGCCATTATGAAATCTTATATGATGTTAATACTGCCACTTGTGGTACTTCATCGCTGTATGTGTTCAGTTAGCTTTGAAGATTGAGTTTTCATGTTCTTGTGATTGGTGATCTCCGGTTTTCATGCCCTGCGATGGATTGGCACCTCGTCCTGGGTGTACCCCGCCTCGTGTCCTAAGGCTCCTGGGATGGGCTCCAGGCCCCCCGTGACCCTGCATACATGATGAAGTGGTATACACGACGAGTAAGTAAGTGAGTGGACTGGAAAGTCGGCTTTAAAGGACAGGGAAGCTGAGATGAAGGAGATCTACAGGTGGCAGTGATGCAGCTTACAGAACTCCAGCTAAAGATACTGAGAGGGAAACGTATCAATAAGAAAGAGCGTGGGGACGTACCGGATAAAGCAGACGAAGAGGTCAAGACAGATCAGGGAAGGCTGAACTGATGAGGGAGAATGAGACATATAATTGCCCATAATTATGTAACCTAATGGCTCCCAACCACGGGTAAAAACAACTAAGAAAAATAGTTTATAACATATTTACAACAGGAGTTGTGCTGGTTTGTGAATGTGAGTACTTGTTAGAAGGTTAATTCTGTCCTAATAAACAACAGTTCCTCAAGGAGCAGCATTCATAAGAGACTTTTGGTGTTTTTCCACTCAAGTCTTTTCACTCGCAATACTTTATTAATGATTGTGCAACAGCATGGAGGAGCACGAGGTAGAAAAAAATAATAATAATAGGTGGGGTGGGGGCTGAAATAAGTCGAATTCTGAGGGGAAAAAAACAACCTCGACCTCCCATTGTGTTGAACGCTTCTGTGGAATCCGTGCAGTTTATTTCATCTTCTCCCCAACTGAGAACTCTTCCGGCTGTACCATTAGTGCGGGGGAGCGCAGGGGTGTTCCAGGTGTAATAACGGCGTTTTACGTGGAACAATAAACGACTTTACAACATGTATAATTAGAATACGATTTTACGTCTTGTTAATGCGCGTGGGTTATATATTGTCAATGTTAAAAGCATATAACGTGTAGTGATTTTTTAAAGAACACCCCTATTTGTGACAGATAATGGAACAACCCGAGGCCGAATCCACAGTGCGGTTAATCACCATGAAGAATGAAAAGTCGTTCACGGTGAAGAGGGGCGTCACAAGCTGAGCAGCACCGAGCGACAATTAGCAGCTTTTAATGAAAACAGCATAGAGGGGGGAAAAACTAACTAATAATATTTAGCACACGTTAGGTTTAGTTTAGTCTAGTCGGTGTGTGTGTGAGTAAAGTGATGGGCAGAGTGAGCTGGGAGCTGAGAGCGTGTGTGAGAGATGACTAACCCGGCGTCCTGAGCTCCAACAGAAACACTGCTAACGACTTGTGCAGGTCAGTAGCTCTTTCTTATGAACGCATTAAACACTGCCGCGATCACACAGAACCCCAAGGAAAGTTCCAGATCAGGCGCGTGCACTTCCTAACGGCTTCTCGCTTGCGACCGTTAATTTAAAAGTAAAAAAAAAAAAAATAACGGGCCGGCTCACGCGTGCCGAACTTTGTCTTTCACGAGCGCACACTAACAGTTGGGGTTTAATTAAACCCACGGCGCCTGCTTACGTCATCTAAACGCGCCTTTTATCTTTCCGTTTAAACAAGGTGGGCGGAAAAAGTAAACCACGCGATCGGTTGTAAACAGGAGCGTTCGCTCTGTGCGTATTCCGTTGTGCAATCTTTCACCTTAATTTCTTAACCGTGTGTGTTGAAACGTGTGTGTGTGTGTGTAAGTGAGGAAGTGTTTGGTCTTCAAACTCTGACAGAATTCAGGGTGTATGATGTTTTTCTTTCACACCTGAGGAGTTGAGACAGGTGTTACAGAAGTGTAAGGAATTCATTCCTCATCACACACACACACACACACACACAGTTGGATGAAACCTGAGAACCCGGAGGAAACCCTCAGAGAGAGAACACCAAGTCTCCACATGAACTCAGAGATCAAATGTCTGATTTTCAGACAAAACTCATATTTCTTTACGGACACGTGACCAAACAACAACAAAACATTTTGGAGTTACACCTGAGTCACGGCTATTACATCTCAGTGTCTTGGCGCTCATCTGTTCAGCTAGCTAGTTGAAGAAGCAGGCCTGGGGAGTGTGACATGTCAAGTCATGTCAAGTAGGCTTTTATTGTCATTTCAACCATACTACAGTACACAGTGAAACGAGACACTGTTACAGCATACATTAATTTACTACATATACAACATTATGAAACTATGCAAAAAGAAGACAACATAAATGTGCAAACAAGAGCAACAAATTACACTCAGATGATTTATTTATTTATTTAAAATAATTTTGTTTTCATTTGAAGAGCAATTTTTAGTTTAGTCTAGACTGTTTAGTCTAGAGTTGTCACGGATGTCTCAGGGGCGCTTTGGTTACACCACCCCATGTGTCATCTGATTCCTTTAAAAACCCCCTCAGATGCCCCTGCGCTCCCAGTGCATCAAGACGGCAGGAATTTCTGCCCTGTATCTATGCAGGGACACCTGTGAGAACAGGCTCTTTGTGTGTGTGTGTGTGTGTGTGTGTGTGTGTGTGTAGTTAGTCTGAGACCTACAAGAATGCGTACAGCAGCCAGTCACAGGATCGGTGCTGACTGATAAAGCGACGAGACGCTTCATGCTTATGAAGTGAACTCTTCCAGTGTGAATGTGAAAACACCACTCCGTGTGTGAGTTAAGTATCGTGTTATTTCATACGTCTAAATTATCAGAACCGCACCAGCAGTTCTCACCGCCCCAAACCTGGGCCTGAGAATAAAACTTTTACTGTCCTGTTATATAATTTAAGCAGATTTTAATTGAACTGAAAAAAACAAACAAACCCAAACAACTCTGTTTTATTTCAGCCTGATAGCAGGAGATTTAATAAGCTAAGGGGGAAACCAGGACAGACTACAGACAGCGAAGCTGTAAAAGCGCTGCTTTAACGTGACCAAGGCGCACATTTGTGGTTCCGAAGACGACTGGAAAATTCTGATTCTTGTGAGCACGGGTGTTAAATGTCAGAGAGTCCAGATTGGAAAGCAGTATTTCAAAAAGATGCTGTGTCACAGGTTTCTGATCTCCACTGCTCTCTGTGTGTGTGTGTGTGTGTGTGTGTGTGTGTGTGTGTGTGTGTGTGTGTGTTAACAGGGTCTAGAAGTGGTGATGTCGCTCTCTTTCTTCCCGGGTCTGTTTTGTCTGTCGGCTTTGACGACCCTCCTGTGTGCGCAGGAGCTCAAACCCACAAGGTGGCCGCTCTACTCCCAGAAGCCTCTCTTGCTGGCGTGGAACGTGCCGACGGAGGACTGCTCCCCGCGGCACGGCATCCGTTTATCCTTTGAGCGCTTCCAGATTGTGGCGTATCCCACCGAAGGCTTTGTGCGTCAGAACCTCACCATGTTCTACAAAGAACGTTTGGGACTGTATCCTTATTACGAAACTGACAACGTCCCCGTGAACGGAGGCCTGCCCCAGCTCGCCAGCTTCGAACAGCACCTCGCAGAAGTTCCCCAAGGACTTAACAAATACATCAGTGAGCGCAATGCTAAAGGGCTGGCTGTGTTCGACTGGGAGGAATGGAGGCCACTCTGGATCCGCAACTGGCAAGCCAAAGATATTTACCGTGAAAAATCCCTAAGGCTCATAGCAGACAAGAATCCTGGTTGGAAAGAGGACGCGGTGAAAAGAGTGGCTCAGCAGGAGTTCGAGCTCTCTGCGAAGAAGTTCATGCTGGAGACGCTGCGTAAAGCAAAAAGCGAACGCCCCAATCAGCTCTGGGGTTTCTACCTGTTCCCCGACTGCTATAACCACAACTATGGCAGTGGTCTGAAGAACTACACGGGCCGCTGCCCGGATGATGAGGTGCGACGCAACAACCAGCTGCAGTGGCTGTGGACCGAGAGCACGGCGCTCTTCCCCTCCATCTACCTGGCCAGCATGTTGAAGGACCAAGCTATCGGCCGGCAGTTCGTCAGGAACCGCGTCAAAGAGGGCATGAGGCTGGCGTCTGTCGGGAACGGCACCGCGCGGCCTGTCTTCGTCTACACCCGACCCACCTACAACAACGGGCTCGAGCTGCTAAGTGAGGTGAGACGCGCGGACAGATTTAATGATGTAAAAATTATAACATACATAATTATTCAATACATCAAGATTTATAGCTGTTTCAGTTCCACACTGTGAAACACGGCACGATTCAGTTCTATTTTACTGTAGGAAGTTTAAACGTCACTCATGATCCTGACAGACACAGTGGCCACGCCTTCTATCCCGCTGTTGAGGAGCGCCAGGGAAAGACGGCTAGACAGATGCCAGGAAAAATGTAAAAGAATGCTGTGTGTGTATGTATAGTTCAGGGGTCAGCAATCTTAAACGCTCAAAGAGCCATTTGGACCCGTTTGCCCCAGAAAAGAAAACACTGGAAGCCACAAAACACTTTTGACGTCTCAAATGAAGATAACACTGCATATATCGTTTAACTTTCATGCTATGTATAAAATATAGTGTGTTGCATTTATGAAATCAACGAACTGCTACAGAGAAAACAAAATCCTGGCGACGGTTCTGATGCATATTTTGAGCCACAAAAAATTAAACGTATAATAATAAATTAAACCATAATCTTCAAATTTAAAATTACATAAAAAAAAAACTAACATAAAATAAAAAAAATAAAAATAAAAAATGCAATACTCCTGATTTATTTTCGAAAGCCACAGGGAGCCACAGAGGAGGGATGAAAGAGCCACATGCATGAAGGACAGAGCGAGAGAGAGAGAGAGAGAGAGAGAGAGACGAATGGACAGGTTGGAATGGAGACCGATGAGCGCTGATGTTGAGATGTTTTAAAAAAAAAAAAAAAGATCCGCTAGCCCCATATTGTCCTGACACGCATGCTCGTGATGAGTGTGTGTAAACTTCTGACCGCAGCTGTATATAAACGTACAGACAGAGGGATGGATTTACACATGAAAAGACAGATGGATGTGTTTAGTCTTTAAAAGCAGAGAAAAGTGCAGAGAGAGAGAGAGATGCCTAGCTCTTCAGGAAATCTCTCTGCACTCCATGAAGGAAAGAATGCAGAATGAAGAATGTAGGCCTCGCTTTGAAGACGGCTCGAGACGAGTCCTCGTTCTGACGGAGACGGTCCTATGAAGTCCGCTCGCTCGCTCAGAGGAAAAATAAACGCTGCGCTCGAGCTGCAGGCGCGATTTGATGTCAGGGGGATTGTGTTTCTGTACATGTGTCTGTGCTGCGCGTGATCCAACTGACCAGGGCTCCTGAATTATTCACTGTGTGTGTGTGTGTGTGGGGGAGAGAGAAACGAGTGCTGCAGCGCTCTTCACAGCAGACTTCACTCTGATGGAAAACATGCAGAGAAACATCCCAGTAGTCTCATTTCATTTTTCACTGTGTGTGTGTGTGTGTGTGTGTGTGTGTGTGTGTGTGTGCGCTCGCAGATGGATCTGATCTCCACTATAGGTGAGAGCGTGTCCCTGGGAGCCGCTGGTGTGATCCTGTGGGGCAGCAAATCCTACACCGGCAGTAAGGTAAGACTCCAGCATCTGCAATCCCACAATGCACTGCTCTAACACCGCGCCGCTCATCAATCATTCCGAGATGCTCTGCAGAATGAACGCTTTAAGGTTTTAAGGATGGATCCGGAATCGTTGTTAAAACCAGCAGATGATCTGATTAGATTTTGTAATTGATCCAGACAGGGTCAAGGTCACGGCAAGGTCAAATGTCTGTTTTTTTTTAAAGGGTGTTTAAGGGGCATTTGAGGCCAGCATTATTTAACCAATATATGTAGAGATATTAGCGGTGTCTAGTTAAGGGTCTGACGCTGTGTTGTGTTTTATCCCGATGTAGCAAAACTGCTACGACCTGCGTGAGTACCTCCGCATCGGCGCCCTCGGCCGCTACCTCCTCAACGTCTCCTACGCGGCCGAGCAGTGCAGCGCACATCTGTGTAAATGGCATGGGCGCTGCCTGCGCAGGAACCCTGACACGGACACCTTCCTGCACTTGAGCACTCGCACGCACAAGCTGGAGCTGCGCGAGGAACGTCTCGCCGTGAGCGGAAAGATGGACCAGGAGGAGCTGGCGAGGCTTAGTGATGATTTCCAGTGCCAGTGCTACACCGGCTACACGGGCCCGTCGTGCTCGCAGCGAGCCTCCGGAAACAGAGCGGGTCTCAGCCTGCAGGGGGCGCTGGTGGTGATACTGACTCTGATCCTTCTGCAGTGACCGGAAACAGACGAGTTTAGTGACGCCCCCTGCTGCACAGCACCGTGAACTGCACGGGGGGACGGGGGTGAACGTCGATCGTCGCCACGTAGAAGCGCTTTTTCCTCTAACACTGAATCCAAAGACAAAACCCACACAGACTCCAAAACATTTTAAACATGAAGCTGCTAAGACGAAGCTCTGTTTGCGTTTGCACATTTTCCGCATCTAGGACAGTGGACTTGTGGCGAATCTATAAAACACTCCAAGGAGGGACGAATCCAGCTATATAACTTTTAGCCAATAATCTCCAAATCCCTTTTCGCACTGATGTCTCTTTCCATTCATTTCTACTTCCAGTCTGGTGCTACACCCCAACTGATCTTGTTGGCCGAGAGCTCGGTGGCAAACCAGGGCGTGGGTTTCAGATCAGGCCGATGGAACGAGACGAGTCGAGAGGAGACGAGTCGTATCAGCAGATAGGAGACCTGCACACTAAGGAGGAGGAAGGTGGTGCATTAGACCAGAGCTGGACCTTGTACAGAAACGCGCTTGATGATGTTCAACTCATTATCCGTAACGATCATGAGCAGAACCTCACGGTATTGTTTTTTGTAATTACTGTCCAGCTCCGGTGTAGACGCAGACATGACTTGGAGAGATTTCTAAACCCACGTTCAGTATTTCCGAGCTCTTGAGTCTCGTGCTGACCCGTTCCTGTGCCTTTAACGCACCAAGCTCTACTCTGCCGGATCGCTTCTCGTCCACGCCTCAGTGTTCTTCACTTAAAGGCCGAATAACACGTTGCCAACTTTGAAGAGGAATACACAACTCGCTCAGAGCCTCTGTGTGAAGCGGGGCCACTGCTGGATGGTGTCACACGCTCACACACACACTCTTGCACACACACTCATGCACAAAGCTGGTGCCTGTGGATGAAACTGGAAGAGTTTTAACTCCCAATTGTTTTATAGTATTTTGTAAACTTTTTGTCTCTCTGTGGGTGAAATCATGTATTTATGTAAGTGTGTGTGTGTGTGTGTGTCTTTAATGCAAATAGCTGAAACTCTGAATCGCCTACGGCCCAGTCACCAACGTGCCCATGTGACCCTGATCTCTGCCTTCCGTCACGTGCCGTGACCTTCACTGCCAGGTTCACACCCCAGGCCTGTTCACGAGCTCGTGTGTACAATTTTGGGGAAACACGCTGCCGTTAATTAGCTCGGTGCTAATCATCTATTGCCATAAGTGCGTCTTAAGTTCGAGCGACAGACTGAGCGCGCTGTGAACTCTGTCCCTCTCACTGCTTTAATGCTGAAACCAAATCCGCCTCGCTGTTTTTGATCCACGTTGCCAATAAGTATGTCGTGTATCAGTGGACCTCAGTCCCGGTCCCACTTTTATTAAAACAAAATCAAGGAATGTTAATTAACTGATGATTAGTTAAATCAGATGCTCTGTTAAATGTTCAGGTGGATGAACCAGGACCCCGGGATGAGAACCGCTCTGTTTTATATGTTGGTGCAGATCTGAGTGATTGATTGTATTTTCATGTTTCTTATTATTGTAGAATAAATCACTGATTCATGAGCTGTGATTTGATGAGTGTTTTTTGTCTGTCCTGAAATGTCCCAGATGTGTGAATAAAACACCCCGACTCATATGAGAATGATCCAGATGCGCTCGGAGGACAGAGTTGGTGTTAAACTCTTACCTGAGGATTCACATTCAGCTCCATAAACTCCTGTATAAAATAAAAAGAAAGTGCTGTGCATTTCTTCACGCTTAGCTTCTTACCTCCCCTCCTCCTCTTACACATGCTGACTAACTCCACTTTTGCACAATTTTTTTTTTCTTTCTTGTTTTGTTTTTGGGATCTGTCCCAAATCTTAGCGGGGGGTTGGTTGTTTTAAGCTGCCAAAGGCAACATTACCGGTCTGGAAAGACAGAGCAATCCTTGTTCCATAACTCAAACCAGACTCGGGGGCTCATTGTTCTGTCAGATCTCTCCCAGTCCACTCCCACTTCTTCACTCAGAGCGAGAATTTCCCCAATCTCTGATTATTTTCCAGCACATTACCGAAGCCTTGGGAATGTGCTTACTCACGGCAGGGCCGAGAACCACAGCACTGCTTATTGTTTATCGTTCCTTAAATCGATTCAGTGTGCTCGCCAGATTCGCAGTTATAACATCATTCATAGAAATATGACCCGTGAATCATGCGTGGATGAGTGCATAGGCGCCCTCAAAGCGAGACACTCGCTCACACGCGGTTCCACTCGGATGCCCTGCTTTCTGCTTGATACAGCACCGGAGCTCTTAGCCACATACAGTGCCTTGCAAAAGTATTCGGCCCCCTTGAACTTTTCCACATTTTGTCACATTACAGCCACAAACATGAATCAGTTTTATT
>JAQQZT010000016.1:22311231-22325890 GCA_030068275.1 Clarias platycephalus
ATTACGCACACCCCACTTTTCAGTTATTTATTTGTAAAAAAATGTTTGGAATCATGTATGATTTTCGTTCCACTTCTTACGTGTACACCACTGTAGTTTTACTGTAATCTGTGAACTTTAACAGAGATAATCAGTAATGGGTCTGAGAATTTAGTTCAGTAGGTTGTTTTAAAAATGCAAAACATGAATAAAGAATGTACAGCTTTACCTCTAAATTAATTTAATTTGATTTGTATATTATATAATGGTCATTGGCGCAAAGCAGCTTAAGGACTCAAAAGAAAATTAGGGGAAATAGTATGAAATTTATGAAAAAAATATGTATAAATTAAAATGAACAGATTGTCCGTGATGAGCGACGGTGGACGTTGAGAGGAACCAGACTCAACAGAAGACCCATCCTCATTTGGGTGATAATGGATAGCAGGGATTGATCTGCCGTCATACTGTGTGTTAGGATGGAGTCCACTTCCGTTATTGAGAAGGACTCAGTTACAAAACTACTTATAGGAATTTCAGTACTGAACTATTCAGCGACTGCAGTGACGAGTCCTCAGAGAACAGCTGTCTGTATCAGCCGAGGCCAGGACCATCTTCATGGTAAAGTGGAACCTTCCCCATTCACCACGCGCATCCCAAACAGGCCAGGCATACTCTGCGTCCATGAGTCATTCAGATCTATACCTTTACCTAAGGCAAATCTATTCACAATAATGGTTGGCTAAATAAATAGGTTTTTAGCCTAGATGTAAACACTGAGACTGTGTCTGAGTCCCGATCATTAATTGGAAGATTACTCCATAACTTTGGGGCTTTAAAAGAAAAAAACTCAGGTCTGCTGTATTTTTCATCATACGAGGTACTGACAAGCAACCTGCATCCTTTGATCAAAACTAAACTAGAGACTAAAGACTCCTTCCATCCATGCTAAATAAACAAAAAAAATCTCATTATACTAGAATTTATGTTGAGTTTCATTAGATTAGATTAGATTAGATTAGATTCAACTCCATTGTAATTGTACAATGTACATGTAGACAGCCAATGAAATGCAGTTAGCTAACCAGAAATGCATAAGTGGCCTATTTTCAATAAATAACAACATGGTAAGTGAGGGTATGGGGTCCATAGTTACAGGGGTGTTAGCGATTAATGTACAGTAGGTGCAGTAGGTAATAAGGATATAGTGTTTATAAAGTCATATACAGTATAACTGTACAAACATTGTGCAGTGAATAAGAAGATAACATGCTCAACATGATATACATATGAACATATATGACTGACTATGCTACAGTATATACAGAATAAATAGCGTGGAATATACAGTGATGCAATGATAAACATTGGAAAGTTATGGATGGTGAAAAGATGCATTATGAATGAAGCAGTGAGGTAGAACAGAAGGAGACCATGCAGAAGCGTATTGGGTAATCAACTGCTTATTGTGGCAACAGGCAAAGGGGAAAAGCTATTTATCATTCTGTTTTGTGTGGGCACTGAGGCACCTGTCCCATGAGAGAAGGGTGAATAGTCCATAATTGGGGTGAAAGCATTATCTTTGATAATGCCCTCACACTTTGCAGAAAGCATTTCTTGTAAATGTCCTCCATGGTGGATAGCCGAATACCAATGGGTGGTTTACACCCCCCTCTGGAGGGCTTTACGGTCTGAAGCGGTGCAGTTGCTGTACCACACTGAGATGCAGTTTGTGAGGATGCTCTCAATTCAGGCGCTATTATGCCTTCCTAATCAGTACAGAGTTGATAAGAGGCCAGGTGAGATTCTCAGATATGAGGACTCCAAGGAACTGAAAGCAGGGAGCTAACGGTTGCCACAGAGGACAATTTGTCTCTAACTATCTACCACATCTTCCCTTGTCACACCAACCTCCTTGATGTCCTCCCTCACCATAAACCTCCTCTTGGGCCTTCTTCTTTTCCTCTTGCCTGGCAGCTCCATCTCTAACATTGTCCTCCCAATATACCCCACATCCCTCCTCTGCACATGTCCAAGCCATCTTAATCTGGCCTCTCTAATATTGTCCCTAGACTGTCCTACCTGCACTGTCCCTCTAGTATACTAATTCCTAATCTTGTCCATTCTTGTCACTTCTAAAGCAAATCGCAGCATCTTCAGCTCTGCTTCCTCTCTTTGTGTCGGCAACGTCTCCAAACTATACAACATTGCTGGTCTGACTACCGTCCTGTAGCCTTTTTATTCTTGCCGATATCTTTCCGTCACAGATCACTCCTGCTCCTCTTCTCCACCCATTCCATCCTGCCTGCACTCTCTTCTTAACATCTCTACCACACTCCCCATTGCTTTTGACAATTGACCCAAAATATTTAAATTCCTTTACCTTCCCTACCTCTACTCCTTGCAACTGCACCGTTCCCCCACCCTCTCTCTCATTTACCCACGTGTACTCCATCTTTCTCCTACTGATCTTCATGCCTCTTCTGTCCAGTGCATCCATCCACCTCTCTAGACTGATCTCAGCCTGCTCCCTACTCTCGCTGCTGATCACAATATCATCCGCAAACATCATAGTCGATGGGGACTGTTGTCTGACCTTATCTGTCAACCTGTCCATCACCACTGCAAACAGGAAGGGACTAAGGTGAAGTCTCACCTTCACCTTAAACCAGTCGGCCGTACCTACCGCACACCTCATTGCTGTAACGCTGTCCTTGCACATATTTTGCACCACCTTCACATACTTCTCTGTCACTCCTGACTTCCTCATGCAATACCACTGTTCATCTCTGGGCACCTTGTCATACTCTTTTCCTAGATCTACAAACACAATGCAAATCTTTCTGACCTTCTCCATACTTCTCCATCAGGATTCTCAAAGCAACCATGCCATTTGTGATGCTCAACCTTGCTTCCACTAAGCTTTCTTCATGGTGTGGTTCATCAGCATTATGCCTCTGTAGCTGGTGCAGCTTTGCACATCTCCCTTGTTCTTAAAAATTGGAACTAGATCACTTCATTCATCACACATCCTCTAACTTTCTAAGATCGCATCTTTCCTAAACACTTCCATGCCTCCACTGGAATGTCATCTGGATCAACTGTCTTTTCACTCTTCATAGCTGTCCTCACTCCATCCTTACTAATTCCCTGTACGATCTGATTCATTACCTCCACCTCATCTAACCTTCTGTCATTTTCTTCATGCATCAGCTCAGCAAAATACTCTGTCCACCTTCTCAAAACACTCTCTTCCCCTGCCAGTACACTTCCATCTGCATCGTTTATCACCCTAACCTGTAGTACGTACACCCTTCCTTGCTTGACCTTTGTCTGGCCAGTTGATATAATTCCTTTTGTCCTTCCTTTGAGTTTATCTTCTTACACAACGCTTATACAACTATACACCTGTTCTTTAGCCTTTGCCACTTCCCTCTTCATCTTACATCGCATCTCCTTATATTCCTGTCTACTCTTGTCATCTCTCTCCCAATTAGTTTTTGCTAACCTCTTTCTCTTGATGCTTTCCTGTTCTTCCTCATTCCACCACCAAGTTTCATCCACCATCTCTTCACCACTATCAGTACCTGACTCACCCCTTCTCTAATTTTACACACAGATCCTCCTTCCTCAACTTCCACCATCTAATCCTGGGTTTAGTTCCCAGTCCTCTCATTTTCTTTCTGTATCTCAAAATCCACCCTGAAGACCGCAATTCGATGTTGTCTAACTCCCCTGCACACCTTACAGTTTCCAATGTCCCTCAGATTGCATCTTCTACACACTAGTCCACCTGAGTACATCTTGTATGTCACCCTGTGTGTTCTCTTTCTTCTTAAAATATGTATTCACCACTGCAATTTCCATCCTTTTTGCGAAATCTACAATAATCTGTCCTTCCACATTTATCTCCTGGACCCCGTACACACCCCTCACCTCCTCATCACCCCTGTTCCCTTGTCCTACATGCCCATTAAGGTCAGCTCCACTCACCAATCATTCTTCTTTGGGGACACTCACTACAACTTGGCCTAGCTCACTGCAGACATCTTTCTCCTTTACATCACATCCCAGCTGTGGAGCATATGCACTGGTGACTGGTTACCCCTTCCACTTCCACACTCATTACTCGGACACTATCCTCACTTTGACTACACTCATGGCATACTTTTCCCTCATAATCCGCATATTGATTTGGCACATGTTTTACGCCAGATGCCCTTCCTGCGTAAACCCTTATTATTATTATTATTTGGGCTTGGGACCGACACTAAGACTACACTGGCTTGTGCAATTGTGTGTAACTGCCTGAACATTGATATCACTGTGTGTATATGTGTGAGTTTAATGCTCAGAAACAGGTGAGTACAATTCGTTTTGCTCACTGTGTTCTGTATAATTACAGCCTGCAAACCCTCCTCATGTGTATAAACAACATGGGAATATTGGGCTTTTAATGGATTCTTTGAGACAGACCGATTCTACAGCACACGTGTTTAACAGAAGAAAACCCCAACAGTTTGGAGCAGAAGGTTTAATTTATTTCTGGTTTCATGAAATCAAAACACAGGGTCAAAATTATACATACACACAATTACGTTATTTACTCAGCGGTGCTGAAAATCCTGAAATGTTTAAATTTGCCGAGCCTGAGATCTCTGAGCTTTATGTTAGTGATGATGATGATGAACTCCAGCTGCTAGCTTCTCTGTACAACATACAAAGTGTGTGTGTGAGAGAGAGAGAGAGAGACGGCACTCATTGGATTCACCAGCACAGATCTGAGAAAGAGGGTAACAGATTTACTCGAGGAATGTCTTTCAGAGCCATTTCTAAACAGATTAATTTCTGCAGATTCCACGATCAGAATTATTGTACAGACTGGGACAAGTTATTGGGAGGTGAAGCCACCATGGAAGGAGATCCAAACTGTCCCCCTCAGCTGAGAGAAAACTGGTTCTAATGGTCAGGAACAACCCAGGAACTATCAAGGCACAGGCCTGCTATGGCTCCAGAAGCTCAGCACTAATGTCACAAACACATGTTTTCACTAGTTTTCATTTCATTAACACAACCTTTTGGTCATATAGACTCGAACTAATCAGTGACATCACCTGTTTTGTGCACAAGGGGACTATAATACATGGCATGTTGTCTAAATACTTTTGGCCAAGTGTAGCAGCTGTAATGGCATGGTGGTGATAGCATCACACTGAAGATGGGAGAGAACACCAGAATTCTTCAGCAGGACCTCATATCATCAGCTGAACAGTGTAATGGACTAAATTAAGCGTTTTCACATGACATTGACCCCAAATACATGTCAAAGTGGTTGTGAAATGGATATAGTGGGGTGACTTTAAGCCTATCCCAGGATACACCCTGGACAGGGTGCCAATCCATCATAGGACGGACACACACACACACACACACACACAGCAATTTGGGTACATCCAGAGCAAACCCACCAAGCATAGGGAGAACCCGAGGTGGGAATCGAACCCTTGACCCTTGAGGTGCGAGGCTACAGTCCTAACCACTAAGCCGCCAACACTATAAAAAACAAATGTGTGAAACAGGCTTAACAGTTGTGTCTGTGCCAAGACACCAACACATTTAAATCTGACATGAACACTACCAAGTCTGACAGAAACAGAAGCCAACCAGGATTCTTTCCATAAGGTTGTGCTTGGTGACCAAAAGCATGTGCTAAAGGTGGAACCTGCTGTTTAATATTAGGTGTGCTGTTGGTATAATTATAACTCTGTGTTGATTTGATAAAATGTAAAATAAATTCAAACTTGTGCTCCAAACTCTATTTTTTTTTTTTCCTTCTCCTAATAAAGATGTGAGAACCATAAGGCACCGACGCCGGGGCGGAACCTTTATTAGCAGCACATGGGTTTCCACCCGGAGCTGTTTTGGTGCAGAACTCGAGCGAATCCTGCGCCGCCGCTGTCAAGATGTCCGTCCTGGTAAAACACGCCTTTACAGCGCTTCACTCCTATTCGTGCTCTCTGTGCGGTTCTCTGTAGGTGAGTCGAACTCTAGGACTGATGTCCGTGATGATTATCTGATAACCGCCTCGGTAGCCGCTGTGTGAGCTAGCTCGGGGGTCACGCGCTGACCTTAGCCGTGTTATATCTTCTGAAAAATGCCACATTTTTATCGTTAGTGCACTGTACAGGCGCTTATCTCGCACAACCTATAGGGAGTTATATTATAGGTATCGGCTTGTGTGTGTGTGTGTGTGTGTGTTTCAAATGTGTACTGCACACCGCAGCGAGCCTTCTGTTGACACGGGTCACGTGACCTCCACCTGTCAGGCAAGGACGCCGTTTCTTCTCTACTGATGTGCAAAAATGATTTTTTTTTTTTTTTTTTTTAGAGTGTCGACCCCTTCCTTTCGGTTCGAATGATCCAGAGCCAACTCCTTCTGTTCGGTTCGAATGATTCAGATTCCGTATATCCCCTCATGAAGTCTGTAACGTGCAAAGTAATTATTTTCGTCGAACCGATTCCTTTTGTTCGGTTCAAACGATTCAAGTAGGTTCATGCCACCTCATGTGTGGTCTGTAATGTTCCAAGTGATTCTTTTCAGTGAATCGGCTGGATCAAATGATTCAGATATTTTTTCTCGTCACCTTAATTCTGTGATGTTAAAAGCGATTCTTTTTACTGAATCGATTTAAGATTTCAGTTCAAATTATTCGGATCGTTCGACTATTATATGTAGGGTGTAATGTTAAAACGATCCTTTTGAGTGATTCGAGTCGTTCTGTTGGGTTCAAATGAGTCAAATCATTTTACTGCCATATTTAGTTGGATAAAAACGATTCTTTTTAGTGAATCGGCTCGTTCCATTGGGCTGAAATCCTTCTGATCGTTTTATTGTCATGTTACTTCTATACTGTATTAAATGATGATTATTAGTGAATCACTTATGATTTTGGTTTGATTGATTTCAATCATTTTATTGTCACACGTGGTGTGTAATGCTGAAACGATTCTTTTATGTGATTCGAGTCGTTCTGTTCTTTCCAAATGATGTGAATAATCTTAATACATAATAATCAGGTACAAACTCATTCATTTGAGTGACTTGAGTCATTCTGTTGGGTTCAAACGATTCCCATCCTTTCACTGCCACATTCACCTCACAAGTCTTCAGCGTACAGGACGATTCTTTTGAGTGAATCAGTTCGTTCTGTTTGATTGAAGGAGAGTCAGACTAGGGACTAAAAGATTTCTGTTATCTTTATTATCTAAACCTGTATAATGATCACGACAGCTCAGTTTTATGTATCCTGATGATTGTAAATGAAATGTAAAGTCTTCCTCCAGTGTACAGACCGGACGCCCCAGCGAGACCATGAGCTTCCTGCGCAACCGTGCGGTGGTGCTCGGCCTGGTGTTGCTCTTCACCGTGCTGCTGTACCTGCTGCTGCCGTCCTCCATCAGGCAGAGCAACACCGAGCCGTCTCTGGCTGTGCAGAGAACACAGAGGCTCATCTCGGCTTCCACGTCACCCATCAACATCACCGTCCGCACGGGACAGATCCCCAGCGACCCGCCCCTGTTCTTCAGAGAGGCCCTACCTGTGGACTCGTCCGGGAGACAGGTCCTACCCAGGTCTGGTCATGTGACTCCTGCACATGGGGCAATAATGCAATAAATAATTATTTCCACAAAGCAAACAGCTTTTAATTTTGCATGCCGTGAAAGAAAAAGACTCACAGTTAAAGCAGGTGAAAAGAACACTAATTTGCTAATAACATAAAATGCTAATAACATAATAATGTTCTATTAAAAAAAAACTAGTAGTATGGAAATGTATTTTAATATACCGAAATACAAGAATTTCAGTTTTTTTTTTCTTTTTTTTTTTTGTAATACAATATTAAAATGACTTAAAGCATGTGAATGATAAATATATTAAAATCTCCAGGTGCATATGTAAATACTACTAGAAATAGTAACTGACATTACAGAGATATAAAATAATAATATGGAAATAGAAATATCTAATATAAAATTAGAACACTTAAAAAGAAAAAAGCCACAAATAAATAAGTAGAGCTTTTTTGAATGGTTTATATTGTGGATGTTTATCGTGATAATAAAACTAAATAAAAAGAACATCAAGCGATATATAATTTATTAATGAATAAGCTTTATAATATAATGATTGTTTTTACACAAACCGACATGGTGAATGCAGGATCTTGTGTATTGAGGTGTGACGTGATGGCGGTGTAATTCCTGTGTCAGGCTGCAGGTGGTGCTGCTGCACGGTCAGGCCTTCACCTCCAGGACATGGGAGGAGCTGGGAACGCTCAGTCTGCTCGCCGCTAACCGCTACCAGGCACTGGCTCTGGACCTGCCGGGTACACACACACACACACCTACCTTCCACCTGTGTTTCAGTCAGGTTTACAGTTATTTAGTTTAGTTAGAATTTCATCAATTTGGATTTCAGATAGATGTTTAATTTCCGTGTATCTACTGACTTTTAAAACATTTATTATTGATGATCACTAGACATGCGTTTGTCTCTCGCTTTCTCTGTTCAGGTTTTGGTAAATCTCCAGCGTCGGAGTCGGTGAAGTCAGAGCAGAGTCGTGTGGATCTCTTGAAGCATTTCCTCGAGGCCCTGGGTGTTCGTGCTCCGGTTCTCATCACCCCATCTATGAGCGGTCACTACGCTCTGCCCTTCCTGCAACGGTTCAGCCATCAGCTACGAGCTTTTGTCCCCATCGCGCCGGTCGCCACCCGAACACTCACGCCACAGCAGTACCACGACATCCAGGTGTGTGTAAAGGAAGCGCGTTAATATCAACGTGTGATTCTGTCTCCGACAGTAGTGCAGCTTCCAATCACACGTTTATACTAATGTGTTTGTTTCAAAATGTTATCGTTTCCATAGTAACAGCTCATTCACAGTGACCGTGTCCAGTGTCAGTGCTGGGCAACAGACGAAGGTAAACTCAAATAATAATAATAATAATAATATAATAATGTGTGTGTGTTTCAGACCCCGACTCTGATTGTGGTCGGAGAGTTAGACACTAACTTGGGCTCTCAGTCTCTGAAGAACCTGCAGCACCTCCCTCATCACTCGGTCGTGAAGCTAACGGGAGCTCGACACGCCTGCTACATGGACAAACCCCGAGAGTTCCACCAGGCGCTGCTGCACTTCCTCAACACACTCGACTAACACGGTTTGAAAGAAAGAGGAAAAAAAAATGACCAGGTGTTTTAAAACTATTAGACAAATCATCTCAACTCAACTAGTGCCATATTAATTAAAAACAAAACAAAAAAGGTGTCCAAATGAAGTATGTTTGTGTGTGAGAGAGGGACAAACTGTGAAAGGGACAGGAGGGAGGAGCTGAAGAAGAAGAAAAGAGAAGTGGTGTAAAAACACGGCCAGTTCACCTCAAAGGTTTTCATGACATCTTCTTCTGAACATCTGGTGCAGCTTCAGACCTCGAGAAGAACCAGAGACACGTTGTTTTTTTTTTTTGTTGTTTTGTTTTCCTTTGTTAAATTGCTGCTCCTATAGCGTGACCTTTCCATATTTTCAAATTTGTAAAAATGTAAAATCTAAAATGCAGATGATTGTGTGTGTGTGTAACTAGAGACTGTTGCTGATACTTTATCTGAAATGGCTTAACGATGATGATGATGATAAATAACTTGCCCGTGCTTTTACAGAATTGCTGGACAGGACACCAGTTTCACCCGATTAAACGGGTTATTAGGGATCATTCACTGAAACATGTCTCCGGGTGGTTTGAGGCTTCACGACGCGATGCTCTCCTGCACCCTTTGAGGCAGTTTCGTGAGCCAAGTCGCACCACCTCGACCTTGCACCGGCGCCTCGGAACCACATCAACCTTGTGGACCTTCTGAACGGCCGGGTTCTGACCTCTGATACTTGCCGAAGCTTTGCGATGCTTTGTGTGCATGTGTATATATATTTAAAAAAACAACATTTCTACGACGTCCCTACGAGTCCCGCTTTGATTAACCGGATGCTTTCCCTGGCTCGTGTCCCTGCGTAACAACCTCTCTAAAAGCACTTTATGCTAATGCAGTGCAGCTCCGTGACGTGGTTATTTATTTCCTGCAAGCGTTTTTATTTGTGTGTGTGTGTGTGTGTGTGTGTGTGTATAGTGTACAGTCTATGTGTACAGTTCATCAGATGTGGCTTGTTGCTTGTAAATAAAAAAGCGCAGAACATTATTAAAACCCTAAATCGAATAAAAAGGATTACTTTCAGCATGGCTGTGCTGGGATTGAGCTTCGCCAGGCTGTGTTATTCTGTTTAAATCCATTCACACACACAATTTCCACATTAATGTCATACAGTTCACTTTTCAAACTTTTTTAAAGGTTAAAGGAGACTAACATCACTATATTCTATTTAATTTGTCATAAATCATACATCTCATGAACTTTTACAATTTTGGAAAGTGCACTAGATAACAATATGTCTTTGCCTGTAATAAAAGTGCAGCTTTCAAGCTGGGACACAGTGTAGTGGATAATAACCCAATGTAATACCTGTATAATAAATCAGTTCATAGTCCATAAAGGTTTATTGGAGTGAAGAATCAGCTACAATTATTGTACTGGTATAAATATTCTTAAATGTTTTATTTAGGTATTATATGCTACACCATGCATCCAAAATTATGTGCACCCTATTTGTTACACCCACGGGTGCTTGTTGAACATCTCATTCTGGATGTGTTCCCTGTGCTTTTGCTGTTTAAAGGGTCTACACCCTTCTGGGAAGGCTTTCCACTAGATGTTGGCGTGTGGCTATGAGCTCAGGCGCTGTGGTTTGAGGCCCAGCACCGCCAAGGTGCCACTTGGGCGAAGCCCAAACCCTATCTGCTCCAGGGAGCTATCTGCTTTTGTGTTTTCTGTTCCAGGGGTGCTGTATCCTGGCGGGCTCTGCGCTCTGACCCCAGATTACTTACTGGGATATTTAAAAAAAATAATTTTACTGTGCTGCAGGTAACAAATAATTGAATCTTAATCTTAAAGGAAACCTATGCACCAAAATCACTTCCCTATGTTTCTCATGGATCATGCTATCTATCTATGTAAAAATTTTTTTACTGTGCTTCAAGTATCATATAATTGAATCTTAATCTTAAAGAAAGTTACTAAAGGAAAGGCGCTAACGTGTTAATGTATTAGTAGCTAAATATTACTTGCTGATAAGAATATAAGTGATTCAAATAAAAAAATTCAAATTTAAAATGTATGTCACATACAGTCATTCACAGTTCAATATGCAGTGAAATGCTTATACGACCGCTTCTGACCTTAAAGTAAAAATAAAAAATAGAATATAGAGAAACTTACCTATGGAAAAACATAGCTATTGAAAATAGAACAAAAATATAATATACAGTGGAACCTCGGATTGCGAGTAACGCGGTTTGCGAGTGTTCCGCAAGACGAGCAAAGATTTTTAATACATTTTGACTTGGGAAACGAACAAGTCTTGGGTTACGAGCACCAAGTATCATGTATCACGCATGCGCTCCTTGATTTGAGGCCGACCGTCACGTGATCACAACTGAGCCAACGTTTTTTCTCTCTTGCGCTGCAGGTAATCATCTCCCCTGCTGGGTCTTAGTGCTCGTCTCTTACTGGTATAATCAACATCCGTGTTTGTTTGTGTGTGTGAAGCACACCCTCCCTGCTTCACACACACATTAAAGGCGAGAGAGAGAGTGAGTGTGAACTGGCACGGTGTCAAATTATGCGTGCGCACACACACAACACACACACTCCGCAGCGCAAGAGAAAGAAAAACACACACAGTGCCTGTGCGCATAAATGGAAACACTCATCTGTCTGGATTTATTTGTAAATTTTTTTAAGGTAAAGTGCAGGTTTATCTTATTTTTTTTTACTTTAGATTTTGTGTTAATTATTTTTATGTATTAATTGTTTTGGGCTGTGGAATGAATAATTTGAATTTCCATTATTTCTTATAGGAAAATTTGCTTTGATTTATGAATGCTTTTGGAATACGAGCCTGTTTCCACATTATGTACATTGAAAAGAATTTGGTTGTGGTAAAATTAAATAGGAATTTCCACGGACTTTGGTGCATCTGTTTCCTTTTATTTATACCAGTACAATAAGTATAAAATTTCCTGCCACAGTCCAAAGACATGCAGTAGTCTAGTTGCCGTTCCCAAGTTGTGCCCATAATGTGTGAATGCGTTTGTGAATGTTGACCGGAGGTTCTACCAAAATGGGTATAAATTTCGTAAAATGGGAATAAATACAACGGTCACCGCGGGCCTCTACGTTTGCTAGTTGGGACTACAGAGGTTCTCAGATGGATGGCTGGATGGAAATTGCCCTGTAGTGTGTGAGTGTGAGCTCAGTGATAGACTGGCACACCAGCCAGGTGTCCTAAATACCCCTGAGATAGACCTCAGGCTTCTCGTGACCCTGTACAGGATAAACGCTATAGAGAATTAGAGATGTGTGTGTATGTAGGATAATTAAAATTTTTAATACACAGTACGATATGCAGTGAAATGCTTAGACGACCGCTTGTGACCTTTAATAGAAATGAAAAAGAAATTAAAATTATAAAAATAATATTTTAATATAATAATGAGGTAATAATTATACCTCATCAATATCATACCTCATATAATGCAGATTTTATACGGTATATATGTAGATATACATGTATATAAGTTTATAATCTGTTTATAAGCAGTGTACCAGTGGAACACCATAAACACGTGACTCCAGCACAGTTACTCCAGGAAACTGAAGCGTTCTGCTCTCTGCACTGGGATCTCATGGATCACTCGGTGATCGACTGCTTTTCCTGTCCGCGTCCGTTAATAAACAATCAGCGGGTGAAACCCGGATACTAGCGCGCTGCGTAGTGTGGAAGAGCAGTGTGCATGAACAGTCATGAGATAATAATGCACAAGAAACGCAGTTTTAGTGCGTGTGGTGTTTTCTGGTACTGTTGTGGTTTAGCTTAGCAGAGATACTGTGAGGTGCAGTGTGTAAACACACACACACACGCGGACAGGAAGCTGTACACTCCCGTACTTCCCGCTTTGTGAGGAACTAGTACGTATCCCGTCAGCTCGTGTTGCGAAACTCTGAGGAAACATTTCAGCTTCATCCTGAGGGACCTGAGGGCAGAAAGTCAGTGCAGTGCTGGAGGAAGCCGGAGTCTCTACAACTACAACCACAACCATAACAACTACAACTACAACCATAACAACTACAACTACAACCCACCCCTCAGACCCGAGCAGGTAAATATAATAATTATTGATATTATAGATTATTTATTATAGATTTAGGTATCGGTTTATGATTTTTCTGGAGGCGACACCTTTAAATCAGATATAAATGAAACACTGACGGGGGTTAATGCGGACCCCCGGGGTGACAGGAAGGAGGTTATCATCACCTGACCGCTGTGCTGCTGTTTGTGCTCCGAGTTTCCCCGCGTGGCAGTTATTCGGGTCACGCGGCTGTTCTCAGATCAGCGGGTCGTCATCATTATTGCGTAATCAGACCCCAAGCGGATCAGTAAACACTGATTCAGAATCAGCACGGTTCATTTTACGGAAAACGTCATCTATCTGTATATCTGTCTGTATATCTGTATATCTGTCTGTATATCTGTATATCTGTCTGTATATCTGTATATCTGTCTGTTTCTTTCTGACAGTCAGATAGATAAACAGATAGACACAAAGACAGTCGGTCTATCCATCCATATGTCTGTCTGTATGTATATCTGCCTGTATCTCTTTCTGTCTGTCTGTCCGTCTGTTTGTATATCTGTATGTCTGTCCAATTATCTGTTTATCTAAATATCTGTCTGTCTATATTTCTGTCTGTTTCTCTCTGACTGTCTTTCTGTCCATCTGTTTATCTATCCGTATGTCTTTCTGTCTGTTTATCGGTCTGTACAGTGGAACCTCGGATTACGAGCATAATTCGTTCAGGAAGCCCATATTCCAAAACACTCGTAAATCAAAGCAAATTTTCCCATAAGAAATAATGGAAATTCAAATTATTCGTTCCACAGCCCCCAAAAAATAAATACATAAAAATAATTAACACAAAAAATAAAGTAAAAATAAAACAAATGAACCTGCAGTTTACCTTAAAAAAAAAAAAAAAAGTAAAAATAAATCCCGACAGATAAGTGTTTCCATTTATGCGCACAGGCGCTGCGGAGTGTGTGTTATGTGAGTGCGCGCGCGTAATTTGACACCGTGCGGGTTGTGTGTGAGTGAAGCACCCCCTCTCTGCTTCACACACACACACAAACACATTAAAGGCGAGAGAGAGAGTGAACTGGCACGGTGTCAAATTACGCACGCGCACACACACAACACACACACTCAAACACTGACACACACTAAAGACGAGAGAGAGTGTGTGTGTGTGAACCGACGCGGTGTCAAATTACACGGGCGTACACACATAACACACACTCTGCAGCGCAAGAGAAAGAAACACACACACATAACACACACTCAAACACTGACACAAAGTAAAGGCGAGAGAGAGAGTGTGTGTGTGAGCGCGTGTGTGAGCGCGTGTGTGAGCGCGTGTGTGAGCGCGTGTGTGAGCGCGTGTGTGAGCGCGTGTG
>JAQQZT010000016.1:22372284-22382312 GCA_030068275.1 Clarias platycephalus
AAAGTAACCCGAGACGTTCCCTTTCAAAAGCTACACTCGATGCTGCGTGAAAACGCTATGGGAACGAGAATACCAACACCGCCGCATTGCAAGTGCCTGGACCCCCAAGGTTGTGTTGCGGGTGCGCACAATCGCCAAGGAGGTCTCAGACTGGCTCGAGGACCAGTGAGCCCGGAGTAGCATGAACATCCAAACTATAGAATCTGACAAATGTGAGCGGAGAGGACCAACCTGCCGCATCACATACTTGCTGCAAGGGGACACCCTCCTGCCAGCGCAATAGATGAGGCAATCCCCCTGGTTGAATGAGCTCTGATTCCTAGAGGCGAAGGCTTTGAGGAAAACTGGGTGCATGGTCGAGAATGGAACTTCCGGGAGATAGTTCGGGTGAGGATGCAGAATAGGTTTGACTAGCCCAGGGGCAAAGTCTAGGCAGGATGGGTAGACTGACAAAGCCTGCAGATCTCCAATTCTTCTGAAAGAAGTAACCATAAGAAAAATCATCTTAAGGGTCAGAAGCCCGACAGGTGCTGACTCTAGTGGTTTGAAAGGGGTGTCAATCAGACCTTCGAGCATAATCCCCAAGAAGGGAACGTCGCTCTAGTGGCCTCAACCGTTTAGCTCCATGAATAAACGGGCAACTAAAGGAGTCGCAGAAACTCCAGCACTGAAACAATTCGGCGGTGGACTGGGTCTACATGTTTTGCCATGCACCAACTTTCAAATACACTCCATTTGAGGGCATAAGTTCTTCTAGTGGCGTGAAGGTTCCAGAGCTCGGGCCGGGGATGAAATATTGTCCCCTGCGCCTGAGACAGAAGATCCCTCCTTACTGGAATCACCCAACGATGAGGAAAGATATTAGAGACGTAATCTGGGCCACGTATGGGCCATCGCATCTAGACCCAGGGGGGCGGCTAGAGGAGTCAGAGAGTAGCAAGGGGACATTGTGCTTTCTTGCGAGGCAAAGAGGTCCACCTCTGCTGCATAAAATCTCTTCCAGATTTGACTGTTTACTTCAGTTGGGGTTTCCATTCCCCATGTGTCACAGCCTGTCAGACATACTTCATATGCCCTGGAATGTAAATCGCCCTGAGGGACAGGAACTCGTCCAGTGCCCAAAGCGGGACCTGAGCTTATTCAAGTGGCGCGAGCACAGTCTGCCCTGGCGATTATGTACAAGACTACCATAGTGTTGTCCACCTGCACTAGTAGCAGGTAGCATCTCAACTTCTGGAGGAAGTGTTTCAGGGCCAGAAATAAAGCCATCATTTCTAGGCAATTGATGTGCCACGCGAGAAGATGGCCTCTCCAGCTCCCTTGGGCTGGGCGGCCATCTAAGACCGCACCCCAGCCCGTGAGGGAAGCGTCTGTTGTTAGCGTCTCACGATGACAAAACGCACCTAGACTCAAAGTCAGAAACTGGGGTCTGAACCACATAGAAAGGGTATGAAGGACCTTGAGTAAAATCCCCTGGCTTTTAGCCACAACTGAAACGATCTCATGTGCAGAAGGCCCAAAGGTATCACCATGGACGCAGCTGCCATGAGACCTAAAAATCTCTGAAAGTGATGAACAATCACTTTCTGGCCTAGCTTGATTTCCTTCAGGGTGTTGAAAATGGATTCGACATGCGCAGGAGACAGCTGTGCCCGCATTGCGATCGAATCCCACGTGACACCCAAATACAGTGGAACCTGGGATTACGAGCATAATACATTCATTAATCAAAGCACATTTTCCCATAAGAAATAATGGAAATTAAAATTATTCATTCCACAGCCCAAAAAAATAACTACATAAAAATATAAAGTAAAAATAAAACAAATTAACCTGCACTTTACCTTAAAAAAATAAATCACGGTTGTGTGTGAGTGAAGCACCCCCTCTCTGTTTCACACACACACACACACAAACACATTAAAGGCGAGAGAGAGAGTGAACCGGCACAGTGTCAAATTACGCGCGGGCACACACATAACACAATCAAACACTGACACACACTAGCGACGAGAGAGAGAGTGTGTGTGTGTGTGTGCGAACCGGCGCATAACACACACCATCTGCAGCACAAGAGAAAGAAAAAACACACACACATAACACACACACTCTGCAGCGCAAGAGAAAGAAACACACACACACACACACACACACACACGGATGTTGATTATACCAGTAAGAGACGAGCACTAAGACCCAGCAGGGGAGATGATTACCTGCAGCGCAAGAGAGAGAAAAACCGTTGGCTCAGTTGTGATCACGTGACGCTCGGCATCAAATCAAGAAGCGCATGCGTGATACATGATACTCGGTGCTCGTAAACTAAGACAATGCTCGTTTTCCAAGTCAAAATGTATAAAAAAAAAATCTTTGCTCGTCTTGCGGAACACTCGTAAACTGCGTTACTCGCAATCCGAGGTTTCACTGTATGTTGTGTTCGGAGCAGGAAAGAGAACGCTCTTTTGTGGCGTTGAGTCTCAATCCTAAAGAATCAAGATGAGCTAGGACAACATGCTGATGTCGAAGCGCTAGCTTCTGAGACTGAACCAGAATCGTCTATGAAATTTAAAATACGGTTGCCCTGGAGTCGTAAAGGAGCCAGGACTGCATCCATGCATTTTGTATATGTGCGGGTGACAGAGCTAGGCCAAATGGAAGGACCCAATACTGGTAAGCGAACCTCAGGAACTTCTTGTGTTGTGGCAATATTTCTATATGAAAATATGCGTCCTTCAGGTCAATTGTCACAAACCAATCCTCTGGTTGGATTTGAAAACAATAATTTTGACAGTCAAATTTTTGAACCTGTACTTTCTGAGAAAGCGGTTCAGCCCGCGAAGATCTAAAATTGGACAGACTCTCTGTCTGGGAGGGGAACATGTTTTATGGCCCCTTTCCCCAGCAAAGTCTGCAATTCAAGAGTCAGCAGATGCGTCCTTTCCGGTTTCACGGCAGTGGAGACCACGCCGCTGAAACGCGGAGGGCGATGTGCAAACTGAATCATGTAGCTTCTCTAAGGAGATTTATCTGACAGTAGCTTCCATGCTGACAGCTTCTCCGAAAGGGGCACAAGTTTTGGCACTTCGGCTAGATGGGTGGGGGGCGGGGGATGGGGGTGTGTGTTAGATGTTCAGCATCCTGAAACCTGGCAGGAAGTGACCGAACAACTAACATCTTGTTGGAGACCGATGTTCCCCGAAACACCAGTGGTGGCGGGCTTAAACACAGACCTCCAGGGGGTGCCAGGGAGAAGGCTTTATTCTCAGAAGGAATTCTACATGCCCCTTCCCGGGGGGTGCCACCTCACGGTCCTGGGCGCATGAGCCTCAGGACTGCTTCTTTGAGAAGATGAAGGTGCACAGGTCCGGCCTCTTTAAGGCGGATTGCGAAGAGCGTTGAGCCCCACCCCAGTCTACGGTGGGGGGGGGGGGGGGGGGGTTTGGGAGACCGGCTTACCACACTCTCCTTGTGCGCTTCGCGAGAGCCAGACCTGGTCAGAACTGGGTGGCCAACAGTCCCGACTCTTAAGCAGGGGGGGGGCGGGGGAGACTTCCCAAAGGCCTTTTTATATAGCTTCGCCTCCCAAAACTTAGTGGCGACGGAATTAACAGCGTCGCCAAACAGGCCGGAAGTGGAGATCAAAGAGGAATGCACGATCATTATCCTTGATGCCTGTGAGGTTTAGCCACAGATAAACAAACGCCCTATCATCAATCGCCCCGCCAGTGCTCAAGTCTTTCAGCAGGTCAGCCTGGTAAGGCTGCAAAACCGCCATGGCGTGCAGTGGAGCACCAGCCTGACCCGCTGCCTGAAAGCTTTTCCCCACCAGGGAAGATGTCAGTCTACGCGGCTTGGTGGGGAGTGTGGGCTTTTTCAGGGAGGATGATGTCCCAGGAGAGAGATAGAAGAGACGCATGTGGGCTATCTGGGGCATCATCATATAACTCCGCGCCTTCGCATCAACGATATTCGAATAAATTGAAGTTGATGGCATGAAAATACCGCTTCAGCAGCCAGACGATATGCAATCACTCGATCGCACGCATTACTTACCTGCAGTAACTCCTCCATATCCGCGGAAGCGAGAGATTAAGTCTCTCCTGTCCATTCAAAAGAAGCGCCGAGGCGCGCTTGAGAAGTGGACAGAAAAACTTCCTGATCCGGCGAGAGCGCGAGAGAAAGGGGGAATCCTGTCTCATGCACGTCTGCCAGATCTGCACTGTTTAACCCCAGGAATGCGCCGCGGCTCGCGGTTTCTCTATAAAGAATGCGAGTCGTGAGCGAAGCACTCAAAACAAAAGTGTGGAGATCGCGCTCCGAAAGAGATCTATCACGCAGAGGTATGGATCTCCTAACAAACTCCGCCATATCGGTGAGTTAACACTTTTAAACTCGCTTGTACACACACGCAAACACAATGCAGTCCTGAAGACAAAAAGATCTGAGGATGTTTCCGGTTCACTATTTATAACCTGGAGGTGCGCTTCATCAGATGACGTCACCTGACCGAGGTTATATATAGCCAAAATTTGGCATGTTTGATACACACATGCTTCACAACCGGCAACACAAAAAGATGTTCCCATAGCGTTTTCACGCAGCATCGAGTGTAGCTTTTGAAAGGGAACGTGTTTAGCAGCAAACTGCAAATGCACACACACACTGACCTGGGCATTAAAGTTAAAGATGATGAAGCGAAGTCAGACACAAAACCTTAGCTGAGATCCGGTGAACTCCGCTCTGAGTCACTTACACACACACAAACACGCACACACACACACAGAAATGTTCTTATTTTTCATGATCTTGCTGCGTATTTGGTGCAGCAGAAAGTTTCCCTGCGCGGCTCTGTAGACTGGCTGGAGGTGTGTTAGTGAAAGCTCGGTGACAGCGCTGGTGCATCATCAGGGCCAGGTGAGAGGACACGATTTGTAGTGTTTGTTCCTCTTCTGTTCCTGCCCTGAGTAGAAAGGTAGGAAAAGCTGCAGTGTCAGGTTTAATCCTCATCACAACGACTCCAGGAGACACAGAGAGACAGAGAGAGAGAGACAGAGAGAGAGAGAGAGAGTGACAGACAGAGACAGAGAGAGAGAGAGATTGTTGATTTATTGTTTTGCATATGCAGGACTAATCAGTGGCTCCCGCAATCCCTTGTCGCACAGCAGTAAAATCACAGCTCCTTTATCAAGAATTAATCCAAACTCACACACACACACACAGTGGAGCTTATAGAGACTCGCTGCTGTGGGATGAGGGAGAGACAGAGAGAAAGAGACAGACAGGGGGAGAGAGACAGGGGGAGAGAGACAGACAGGGGAAGAGAGACAGACAGGGAGAGACAGGGGGAGATTCTTAGCAGACAGTAAACAACCCGATGAAGTCTATTTCTCACTTTTTTCTATTTCAACATATTTTTTCTTTGTATGCTTTCATCTTCCTTCTTTTTCTCCTTTGCATTCTCTCTCTCTTTTACTTACTCTCTTTGTCTTCTTTTTCCCTCTGAATCTGCTTCTCCTACATCCTTCATCATCCTCTTTTATGTTTCTCTTGACTCACTTTTGGTTTCCTTCTCTCTCTCCCTCTCTCTCTCTCTCTCTCTCTCCCTCTCTCTCCATGCCGTAGCTCCGGTGATTCTGAACGAGCTGAACTGGACTCAGGCGTTGGAGAGGGTTTTCATGGAGAACAGTCGAGAAGATCCGTCTCTGCTCTGGCAGGCGTTCGGTAGTGCCACAGGTGTTACCAGGTATTACCCAGGTACGACCTCTGACACCCTGTCACATGCTTAGCTGTCCCGCATTCGGTCCCAAAAAAAGGAAAGGTCTCATTATTGTCCGGACTACGACATTAGAAGACAGAATATGTCCTGATGAGCGATTCGGTCTCTCTCTTACTTGTCTTTAGCTCTAATGTGAGTCAGAATAAAAAAGTGACCTCCAGATAATTCTGTAATTAAATCAAGTCTAAAGCTGTGTGTGTGTGTGTGTGTGTGTGCTTCTCCTAATATTAATCACGGTTTTATTTCATGTGTCCCTCTGCAGCTACTCCATGGAGAGCGCCGGATAAGATCGACCTGTATGACGTGCGGCGGAGACCCTGGTTAGTCTCCAACTTTCCCCTTATACACTTATATCCTGCCACAAACATCTGAAATCAGAGTCTTTCCCTTCACCTGTCATAATAACAATAAATAAAATGTGTCTCAGAGGGAAACGTGCGTCACCTTCACTAATCTGGGAAATGTTCAGAAACTCCGTTGTATTGCTTTTATTTATTTAATTTAATTACATTTTATAGGTACATCCAAGGAGCTTCGTCCCCCAAAGACATGGTCATCCTCGTGGACGTGTGAGTGTCTGTTTCTCCCGTTGATGTAAATCCGCTTGTTTTTGTCGGTGTGACGTGGACAGTAAAGTAACGTGACACATCAAAGGGACGGTGATGTACAGCACGGTATACGTTCATCAACGAAATTAATCACTAATAATCGAATGTTAAAGCTTGAAACGGTATGAAAACTTTAAGCTCAACATGAAAGCTGGCGAGCGACAGTTAGCGAGTGAGCGTAATGAACAGGTGGTGAGAGTGGTGTTAAACTCTTAGCGGTACTCTGTAGGAAGAAGGTGAGGAGAATAAACCGTGGAGGTGGTGGACAGTCCTGAGGAACTCACCAGACTTACTTCATATTTACACTTTACAATATCAGCTCCGTTAACTTCTGGGGTCGAATCCCAAATAGCGTTAAATGGAAAGCTAGTGCACTATGGAGGGTGTACAATCCCTTGTCTGTGTCTTATCCCTTCTCCTGTCTCCTTTCATCTGATCTCTCCCTCTCTCTCTGTAGGAGTGGAAGTGTGAGTGGTTTGACTTTGAAGCTGATTAAAGCCTCAGTAACAGAAATGTTGGACACGTTGTCTGATGACGATTACGTTAATGTGGCGCGGGTGAGTGGACATGTGCATACACACACACGAACACGCACACACAGGGACACCACGAGGAAGGTCTAAGTGTAGACATTGGACTTCTTGGTTAATTGAATCCTTTATTTCACAGATTGTTTCTCTTTTCTTCTCTTTCACTTCTCTCGTGTCTCTTCCGTCCCCTCTCGGTGTCCTCCCTCTCTGATTCCTCCGCTCCCTCCATCTCTCCTGTGTTCAGTTCAACGAGAAGGCGGAGGCGGTCGTGCCGTGTTTTAAACACTTGGTCCAGGCGAATGTGAGGAACAAGAAAATCTTTAAAGAACACGTGGCACAGATGCAGGCGAAAGGCACGACGGACTACAAATCAGGATTCCACTTCGCCTTTAATCAGCTGCTCAACGTAAGACACCTGCACTCTCTGTCTGTCTGTATGTCTGTCTGTATGTGTCTCCGTCTGCCTGTGTCTCTGTCTGCCTTAACTCACAGAACTATAGAGCAGCGTAAATGTCTGTTTATCTGTCAGTCTGTCTCTCTTTTTCTCTCTCTCTGTTTGTCTTTCTGTCTCTGTCTGCTGGTCTGTCTGTCAATTTGTCTCTGTCTGTCCACTCTGCAACTCACAGAACAATTAGAACAACAGAGTAGCGTACATGTCTGCCTGTCTGTTACAGAGCTCTCGATCAGGACACGGGTTAAGAGCATTATGTCCATGTGTACTGTCTGTCATGGTGTGTGTCTCTGTTTTGTCCAGCCATTTATCTGTTTGTCTGTCCATCCATCCATCAGTCCATCCATCTATCCATTCGTCCATCAGTTGGGTCAAGAGATTTTAGATTTATCTTTTGTTTAGACGTCAGTAAGTATTGAGAGTTGTTGTTTTTTTCTACACGTATAAGCTGCACATTAAAACATTTACAGTATCGTGTATAAATATAGTTTATTTTTATAATTTTTTTTTTCAGAAGACGAACGTCCCCAGAGCGAACTGTAATAAAATAATCATGCTGTTCACAGACGGCGGTGAGGATCGGGCTCAGGACATCTTCGAGCAGTACAACTGGCCCAACAAGACGGTGAGCGATGCGTCACGTAGAAGCCGTAAAGGAGACACAGGAAACATAACGTCACTAAGAAGTTATAATCGAGCAGCTCACCTCGCTTACGGCCCACATAAACTCACTCACAGGTTGTGATACGGATTACAGATTTAATAAGCAGCGATAGTCTGTATCAACATGTTTACGGTTCAAGTTATCGTCCCTATCACGCCTGAACCTCCTCCCCCTTTTGGGAGGCGGGGCTTAATATGGGGCGGGGGGGGGAGTTATACCAGATTTACAGAAATGGCTCAGTTGGTAATAAAGCTGAGAAATGAAATAATCTCCTTCTCCGAGGTCTCGTGCACATCGTATTATCTGTTATTTTATTGTATGTTTATAACTGTAGAAACAGATTTTTATCATTTTCTACCATTTTGATTCTTTTCAAAGGTTTAGGAAGTTTCTAGTGGATGTTCTGTACTTATAGACATGAAAAAAAACAAGAGATAGCAGGTGAAGGTAACAGCGCTTTTTTCTTCAGTGTTCACCGGCTGCCAGTTTTTAGGAAACCTACAGGACATGCAGAGGCGGCAAAGTTTACAAATCCTGCATTTATGTCAAAGCAGAGATTGCCTCGGGGAAATTTTACTCAAGTAAAAGTACATGTGTACAAAAGTACTCACCAACAAATTTCCTTGAGTATCAGAGGAACAGGCGTGTTTTAGCTCACAGTAATACACAATAAATCTCTCTCTCCGTCTCTTCCTCCTGATTGTGAATGTGCTATTTTTTGTTGTTGTTGTCTGCAACCAGGTCTGCTTCTGATTTCGAACACCTGTCCTCACATGGCTCAGTGACCTTCCACCTCTACCTACATGTTCTGACATGTAGAACCTGAATGTGTAGAACGGTTGTAATCTGATATTATTGAAATCTCCGCAGTTCTGTATGTTAAAGCTCTCAGATACTAAATACTAGGCTGTTATTAAAAGTTCTAACCCAAACACTACGAAGTGTCCTCTGTAGAGTCCTTTAAACCTTTGTCTGGACCAAAGCGTCCACCAGGCGAGTACATGTTCATGTTTAGGAGTGAAGGTGATTTATTAATTTATATATACTAATTTATTTAAAGTGGCTTTGGTGGTTAACACCGTCGCCTCACACCTCCAGGGTTTCCATCCGTCTCATCCATCTAGGAACCTCTGTAGTCCAACTAGGGACCGTGGAGGCCAGTGGTGACCGTTGTATTTATTCCCATTTTGTACAACAGTGGTAGGACCTCCGGTCAACACTCACACACTCATTCTCACACTACGGGCCATTTGGGAACGCCAGTTAGCCTAATCTACATGTCTCTGGACTGTGGGAGGAAACATCTATATCTACATCTAGGCATTTGGCAGGTGCCCTTACATTTTTATCTCATTATAGTTGAGGGTTAAGGGCCTCGCTAAAGGGTCCAACAGTTGCAACTTGGTGGTTGTGGGGTTTAAACCTGGGACCAATGCGTCAACCACTAAACTACCCCAGAGGAAACCCACCAAGCACGGGAAGAAACTCCATGCACACAGACCCAAGGTGAGAATCGAACTGGGACCCTGAAGGTGCGAGGGTTTGAGGTTTGAAGTATGGCCTTCTCTCTCTGTGTGTGTGTGTGTGTGTGTGTGTGTGTGTGTGTGTGTGTAGTTTGCTTGTTCTTCCGCTGCCTGCTGAATTTCCTCTCAGCCTAAAGATTGTTGTTCCCAATTGTGTGTGTGTGTGTGTGTTTCCTGGGGATTAGTTGTGTCCATGCTGTGTTTTAAATACAGTCTTATGAAAACAAGATGATATTGTAACCTTGTGTGAAGGATAATTCAAGGTCAAGCTTAGCGTGGTGCTGCGTACAGAAGTGGGGTTTTCTGTTGCACCTCCGTCAAATCCACACCACTTACATCTCTACAGTACGTATATTCAGTCGTTCTGTGCTGGGTGTTAAACATTAACGTTGTGCTCGGTGTAAGAGCCATATCACATTTGTCATGTAAGATGGATCTGCAGAATTTGTTGTTGTGTTTATTTGTTTTTATTTAAA
>JAQQZT010000016.1:22394511-22413545 GCA_030068275.1 Clarias platycephalus
GACAACTATTAGTCGTGACCTCCTCAAATCTGGTCTTTATGGAAGAGCGGCAAGAAGAAAAGCCATTGTTGAAAAAAGCCATAAGATGTGGAAGAAGGTGCTCTGGTTACCAAAATTCAACTTTTTGGCCTAAATGCAAAACTGTATGCAGGGAAGCTGGTCAGAGTTGATGGGAAGATGGATGCAGCCAAATCCAGGGCAATGTTAGAAGAAAACCTGTTAGAGTCTTGAAAAGTCTTGAGACTGGGGCGGAGCTTCACCTTCCAGCAGGACAACGACCCGAATACAAATCCACGGCACGCTTTTCAGATATTTATTTCTTTTCCTTCCACTTTCTGTTGGTCTATCACATAAAATCGCAATAAAATACATTTACGTTTGTGTATGTTGTCGTGTAACAAAATGTGGAAAAGTTTGCGGGGTGTGAATAGTATAAATAAAACTGAATTAAATTGAATAAAACAGGTTCTGGTCTTTTATTAGAAACAGCGTGGGAAAACAGATTGTGTTGGAGACTAATGTCTGTAAATGACTGGTGTGTAACAGCTCACTACAGTGTACTGTAACTACAATGAAGCGCAATAAAGAGTGTTTTTATTTTATGACCTTTGACCTGCAGCCTTGGAGGATTCTTTGATCACAGAGAACGGCACGGTGGGGATCCTCGTGACAACTGCTGTGGAGGTTATGGTGCAAGGGAAAACCCTGAAACCAGCAGGTGTGTGTGTGTGTGCGTGTGTGTGTGTGTGTGTGTCTTCCCACGACCCTGAGTAAACTACTTCTGTGTTTAGGATTTGGTTGAGCAGGAGTGACAGTGTTTAGGATGTAAACGCTGAGCTCGACTGTAAATGTCTGTGAACAAAGTCCTAAACTACACTGTGATGTTCAGTTTGGTCTCATAATGTCTTAACCATTATAACTTTAGACACCAGATATCTAGCGTAACTTTGCAGTGATCAGTCCTCAACCGCTGTGTGTGTGTGTGTGTGTGTGTGTGATTAGTGGTGGGGGTTAAGTTGGATTTGGAGGCATGGGTCGACAAGTTTAAGATCCTGGCCAGCAACGTGTCCGACAGCAGGCAAGGCTCTCACAAGGTAGGATGGAGACACGCCGGACTCGGTTATTAGTACCATATAAATCTGTAAAACCTCTGGCTCATCCTATCTTTGTTTGTTTGTGTGTGTGTGTGATATTACAGTGCGGCCCTTCCAGATCCTGTGAGATGGACTGCGAGGTTAACAGTGATGTAAGTGGTGTAGCTTTGATTGCATAGCTTTTTTTTTTAAACACTCAGTAGATGGTTCATAGCTTCCCAGCTAACCACAGCTGATCTTTCAGGATCTGCTCTGCTACCTGATCGATGATGGCGGCTTTCTGGTGATGTCTAATCAGAGAGACCACTGGAAAAAGGTATTATGCTCTGGAAATTAACTCTTGTCTGGTTATAAATAGACATGACGTAATAACCTTAAATTATACCAGCTGGGAAGGATTTATAATTGTTAATTTAAGTAGCACTGTCACATTCTGCTAGGTGTTGGACTGTGGGCGTAGTGTTTAGGCATAGGCGCAGAGGGGGTAAGGTGGTAAACAGAGTCTTTAATGATGAAACAAACAAACAAAACATGAACGAAGGTAGTTGGCTTAAACTTTGGAGCAAGTGGCTACTTCGGTTCAGCTGGGCATCCGCGTCAGCTGACCGAGGTGCCTTCTGGGAAACTGGGTCTACAACTAAAACTACAAAATACACTGCCCTCTAGTGGGCAACCCTCACAAGCACAGGGGCAGGAAGAATGAAAATAAGTTGTATGATTATAGAACGGCTTTTCCCAGGCTCACTGATGTCGTGGCCCAATTTGATTTCTGTAAAACTTCTGCGATGCCCCTGAACCATTAATCACCGAACTGATCAGTACAAATACACAGACAAATAACACAGACTTTCCGTTTTTTCATGGTAATTTTAAAGGTACTTGAAAATTATTCACCTTCTATTTAATTGCTTGATCTTAGCGTTAGTACGCGTCATTGAGAGGTAAAGAGTTTGTAGAAAGAGTTAAAAGTGTAAATCTAATAATAATCTACTAATGCGCTACTGTCTCAATGTAAACAAACACCTGCACCAATAGATATTAATTAGAAAAGATAAAGTGAATATTTTGACTGGGATTAGTTCATATTTTCACTTTGTTTGTTTACATTGAGACAGTAGCGCATTAGTAGATTATTATAAAGTAGATTATTAAATCCACCACATAACTGTTCATAACATCACTTTTACTCCACATTTATATTTCACTGATGGTGCAGATTAAACTTCAGGCAGAGATCTGCAGGAGATTCAGTAAATTCTGTCCCACTAAGCTTTGGGAAACCCTGTTACAGAACGTCTAGTGCAGTCAGTTAAACAGCTGCTACAGAGTTAGCTATCATATGATATCATTTATCATTTAGATCTACATCTACATCATTTATCATTTACATCCTACAAACTCTATGCTGATCTAAGACTGTTGTTTGTTCCTCACTCCTTCCATCTCTCTCTCTCTCTCTCTCTCTCTCTCTCTCTCCCTCCTTCAGGTCGGTTTGTTTTTCGGAGACGTAGATCCCTACCTGATGCACGCGCTCTATAATAACTCTATCTACGCCCGAATGCAGACGTTCCAGTACCAGTCGACATGCGAGCCGACGGCCAGCAGCCGCACAGGAGCCGCATCACGTCACTTCATCGTGGTGAGTTTGTGTGAGTGTGTGTGTGTGTGTGTGTGTGTGCATTATCAGAGATAATGTTTTAGCCATCAGTTTAAGGTATGAGTTGTAACAGTTAATCAGTCCTCTACACTGAATCATGGTAACTTTCTCCACTGCTGTGGTGTTCAGGTTCTGTTGGCTTTTTTCTCTCCTGTCTTCCCACCAAACCCAGCCATGGTCCATGATGCCCAGCCCTCCATTCATCCGTTACTCACTGTGCTCATCTGTTTCTCTCCTTCACAGCCCTCCATTGCTGATGTTCTCAGTTTGGCTTGGTGGACGTCTGCGGTTGCTTGGTAAGCCTCTACCAGGTGAAACCTCTATACATGAGCCACAGTATATCATATCTACGTGTTGACACGATACAGGAGAACCTGTAAAGGTTATAGTTTGTGTATGCAAAGAAATTTCAGTCCTGTCTCTTTTTCAGGTCCGTGCTGCAGCAGCTCTTCTACGGGCTTGTGTACAACACCTGGTTTAACACAGGTCAGTGTGTCTCGCTGCATCCTGATTAGAGCGCCATCCTGATTTCTATGACCTTTAGCATTTATCTTCATTTTGGGAAGGCTGTAAGTGCTCAGTGGGCTGTTAGCGAGATGAAGAATAAATGCACAGTACAGTAGGTGTTAATAAGCAGCTGTTGTTTTTTCTGCGTCTGCAGGCGATTTCGCTTTTGCTGAAGGTACCGAGGCCAGAGGAAGCAGCAGTTGCGTGACCATTCAGAGCCAGTTCTTCTTCACCAACACCACCAACTCCTTCAACGTGCTGCAGGATTGTGGAAACTGCTCCAGGTACAGCGCACGCTGTCTCGCTTTTCAGTACATCCTCCGGTTAATGAAGAAGTAATTAGATGCTCGAATGTGAATGGTAAAAGAAAGATATTGGCCATGTGTACAGTAATTAACTGATCGAGAGAGACACACATTATAGCGCACAGTGTAAACGAGCAGCTTGTTTCAGGTATATGGAGGTAGATAAGTAAGTGATGTGACAGATTCATTCACCAGCCATGACATATCACACTCATCATGTAGTGACGTTATGATTGGTCTGTTTATAGTTGCACTGGCCCATGTAATGTACACTGTGCTTTATTTCTCTGCAGGTTATTCCACGCCAAGAGGATAGAAAACACCAACCTGCTGTTTGTGGTGGCCGAAACGCTTCCCTGCAGCTCCTGCGAGATTGAAAAGCTCACACAAGTCAGGATGGAGTGTATCCTTTCTTAATATCTTAATATCTTAACACTGTCCGCTTCACCTCCATGAAATAGCACATAATAAACATCTTCTCACACACTTTTTCCTCTTCCATGTCACCTGCGATGTTATCATTCCACACGCGCTTCCACCGGGAGAATAACATTACGTCATTAAACCGCGAAGAAGTCGCGTACAGAACACGATGCCTCAGGAAATCCGATCTGTCTGTTTACACGACAATCACATCAGCACATATCTGATTTATATCTGATTTATTTCCACATATGAAGGAGGCCTGAAACCGATCTCCAAATATTGGAATGCATGCGTTTTTTTTCCTGTTTACACGGACATAGATCATATCCGATATGTGTCACATATGAGCAAAAAATCGGAACTGGGTGTAAGGATCAAACCAATGACGGACATTTCTCAGCACTTTCGTAAGTCGCTCTGAATAAGAGCTTCTGCCAAATGCCTCAATGTAAATGTAAACATTGAGACGACATTTTGCAACGCGATCACTCCGATTGTTTCAATTTCAGTGAAAAGAAAATACTCATAAGCTTTCGACTTTGTCCTTGACGTGATCCGTGCAGTTCAGGAGGAGATTCCCTGTGATGTGCTGAGCTCCGCCCGATACCGGAAAGGACCCGAGAAGTGCTTTGATTACAGTTCCATGGTAGAAATCTAGCCTTTGTGATTTTTTTTGTTGATATTTCTCTATTCTTTCTGTGTCCTTATTCCTCTCACTTAATTTTGCATACAGTATTTCACCAACTTTATAAAATTCCTAGGGGTAAATTCAGAGGCGTTAACAATTGCATTTCATCAGGGCATTAACACATTAACTTCGGGGTTGACTTTCCACTTTACAGTGATGTGAAAGCTGTATATATGTAAATTATAAACTATATTTCGAGTTTTCCATTTTTCCCTGGTCTGTATGCTGTGTGATACTCATGGGTTGTTTATAATAACAATCTTATTTATATATGTTTACAAGGGTAAACCAGTGATAATCTACAGCGTACAGTGCTGCCAGCATTTGTTTTTTTATATTTTATTACAAAATAGGCTTTGAGTTAGATGATTTTGCCTAGCTGTAGGTCAGTGTAAGTGTTCTGAGAACATTTAAGGTCTAGGACAAGCCTTGATCATCTGTCTACAGTATATAAAGTTGATATCCAAAGTTACACTGTATGTAATTGGTCATCATGTCAAGTATTCATTATTCATTTTTACGCCGGTCTATTTGTGTTTTTCTCAGGAGAACACGTCGGAGTGCGGGCGGGCTCGCTCCTTGAGCTGCCCAGTGGAGATCCTCATCTGGCTCCAGTTAACATTGCTTTACCTCACTGTTCGATCTTAAGCCAGCCTGTTCACCATCTACCCCACTGTAGTAAAACGCCTACAGTCCCCACAGCTCTGTGACTCTTATTCTCCTCTTTACTGCTTCTGTTCGCTTCTGCTGCATCCCAGAATTCCCCTGCTCCTTTTTCCCTATTCTGAAGTGCTTTGATATTCTCAACACCTCCAGATGGGTTGATTGAGATGCTGTGTCTTAGTAACCTGTCGTTGTGCATATCTTCTATTGACAATTCTGGGTCTTGTATTTAAGGAGAGTTTTTTTTTTTTTTTTTTTAAAGAATACTTTTGCTAAACAGGTTGCCGTGAATGCAAATAAGGTACGTGTGCGTCACACTACGTGTGCGTCAAAGCTCGCCAAATCCAGTGCTATATTCACCCGTGTTGACCCGTGTTTACAATCATGCTTATAGTTTAGCTTAAGCTTTTTTTCCCCCCTCTCTCCCATAAACATCTTGATCTTTACTAGCGTTGCTCTCATACCAGCGCTTCGTAGTTGTGGAGTTTTAACATCCTTCCTTATTATGTCTTTATTCTCTGCCTGGAGATAAATTGATGTTTAAAAAAAGATATATCAGAAATGTCTAAAAGGCATATTGTGTGCACAAATCTAAATGACTGCCTGGTTTGCTATCCAACAGTGCCTTGGTGCACTTAGTCCTCCTATGGTACAGACACAAGGTACAGAACTTGAGCTTGGCCAATCCTGAGTGAATGCCCTAAGTGTGATTGGTTCTAAATGCTGAGACTGCTATGAAAAGTCTTTATGAACATACAGTAATAAAAACGCCCGGACTGGACAGACTGAACCACCTCAGTCACAAAAACTTTCTTCAGCTGTCATGTTAATTGAATTATTTTAGATTTAGGAAGGTGAATATATATAATTATTATTATTTTTTATATTCTGATATGTGGGTAACTTGATATTTGACATATTCATTAGTATTATTTATTTATTGTTTGTTTGATTGATTCCAGTTTGAGTTCTTTGTGTCGACATACTGATTTCAACCACATACGATAACAGAATAACTATTATATGTAATGTAACAGCTGAGTAATGTCGGAGCACTGCAGCAGTTCTTTAAAACTGTTAGATTGACTTAGCTAGTGTTTTAAAGTATCTTATACCAAATGAATGAAGTATGCAAGTTCTGATACAATCAGTTTACAATTGGCTGATGAAACTGATTAACTTCTCCCTTTTTTACCCCTTGAACACTGATCAGAATCATCCCACACCGTTCACTTGAGTCGATGGAAAAGGCCCTTATAGTGCTGATGGGGAATTCAACAAGGGGAAATGGAGGCAGCATTGTTGACGAGGGTGCCTTAAAACCAGTGTTTGAGCGTAGACTACTGAAAGTTTGATAGGACATGGATGAGTAATATTTTTTGTATTCTGGCACTATTAATGATGTCACCTGAAACATTAATTACCTTCAACAGCGCCTCTCTCACTTCCTCATCTAACAGTCGTCTATTTAGTGAGATGCCTTAAGTGACAACAAGAAGGCAAAGATGGTGTGTTAGATAAGACACAAAAACTACACTTACTAAGCACTTTCTTAGGAACACTATGGAGTGTATGCGGTCACGTACTTTGCCCCTCTGCTGGGAACATTGGTGTATGCCACAGTGTTCCAGCATTTATGGAAATAGGCAGTAGAGGATGATAAATTGTGATAAAGAAGATCACCAGTCATAGAAACCTCTTTTGTCCCATTTTGATGTCTGGCAGACACCTGCATCAGTCATGCATTGCACAGCTGCCACATGGTTGGATTGGATTAATCAGTAGTCGTATACGTGTTCCTAATAAAGTCTTTAGTAAGTGTATATATTGTATAGCTCCATGCTTTCGATTATAAGTCTGTTGGAAAGTGATCGGCTCATTTGCAAGTGTTGTATTCCTGTAAATATGAAGCTTAAAAACTATGCTTAACCTTATAGAGTTTTTTTTATTTGGATGAGATGAATGTGTTTTATTTTTTGTGCATGACAGGAAAGTGTCCGTGCGACTGATGAATCCAGGGCTAATACAAAATGGTTTCCATTTCAATATGCGGTGCACTAGATGGATTAAGGCTAAGCGTTAATAGCCAATCAACATCCTGTATAGTGCATTAGATGTCAGATAGGGAGCCATTTCAGAGCACAGAACTTCTCCACAGAGCAACAATTGCAGCTTGGAAACTGCCCAAGACTCTGACGTGATAATGTATGTTTAAAAGAAAAAAGAAAAAAAAAAAGTTTTTGCATCGTTTTTTAAAAACTTTTTTGAGATGCAAGATGGGATACTGCATGGAAAAGTATGTATTTACTTGAAGGTTTTTTCAACATTTAGTCATGTCAATGTTTTATTTAAACATCTTGGTAAATGTATGATATTCCCCAGCTTCAATTCAGGCAGGGGGGGATATAACGAGCATACGGTATTGATATTAATTGATTAATTATTAGATATTAATTGATATTATTTTTCGTGGTGTTAATATGACAGGCCTACAAGCTTTGAGCTTTAAAGGATGTTATAATTATACAGTTTTACTTAAATCCAGACCTTTGATTACATTTGATGGTTGGTGTAGATTTTCAGTTGAATCTTTTGTGTTTTAATATTTACAATGTTTGAATTAATATTTTTAGCTAATTTTAAAGTGTAAGAGTAAGTAAGAATTACCGCATGAAATCACTGTATGTGGCTTTGATTTTAAATTTTTTTTGCTTGATGTTTGTATTTTATTAAAAATGCTATTTTAATTAATATTTATTTGCAAATTATAGAAGTATATATATGCCATTTTTAATGAAAAAGCTTTTAGAATGGCAATGGATTTATTAATGTGAATAGATGTTTGTCTCACTCTTCTATTTTTTTGCTGCTGTGAGTGGGATTTTCGTTTTTGTTTCTTCAGTCTTCCGTATTGATCGTTTTGTACAGATAGCACAAAATTGTCTTGAAGCACTAACTTTGTATCATATTATGTCATTCACCTCTGAGAAATTGAAAAAAAAAAAAAGGAAATGTTTATAAGAGAAATGATGATAAAGACATTCATATTTTTCACGTCAAATTTTCTGGAGGATATGTTTGTTGTTTATGATTTATTCCCATATATAAATAGGTAATGGATTCCAAAAAAGGGAACATGACACAATGTGATAGAAAATTGCAGGTCTTTATTAGAATAACATTGCAAAAGTTTTAGTACACTTCATACAGTGACCACTTATTGCTTCTTCTTTATTCAGCATCCTTGCCCTAAAAATAGAAACAAAGACATTCACTTATTCTCATTTTTTAGTTAAAAGAAAATGGCAAAAACAACAAAACAAGTCCATAAGTTATCATTCACCCTTATTACCCTTTATATATCCCTTTATTCATCCCACAGCGGTAAAATTTTAAAACATTTAAAACACTGATTTAATGTTTACGTAAAGTGAAACTTAAACAATTATGTTACATCAGAGACTGATACTTGGCTTTATTTTTGGCTCAAGGCAACAAGGTGAAGTAAAGGTGTTAAGAAATGACTGCAGTTTGTAACTCTGAACTAAGATGTTAGAGAAGATCCATTTTCACCCTTGCATCTCTTACATACTCTAACCTGCACTCAGGAAAATGTCTAAACAATTATTTATATCAAGAAAGAGAAAAATAAATATTATTGCTGCAACATATAGCAATGTCTGGGCCAGTCAACACAACAGGAGCATCAACTACATGACCTGGTCAGTGATGTGGTACAGTAATCATAAAGGACATAACTATGCAAAGGTAGGGTATTTTTTAAAACGAATTTAGGGTAAACAAAGGACCCAGACTTGATTCTAGAGTTTGTTGGGGCACTTGCCAAAAATGAGCAGGGGGGCTCTTTAACCAGCATTGATCACCATGATTTTCTAAATAATAAATAGCTTTGTCAGCCCTTTGACGCCCCCTACTGGCCTAAGGCACCAAGCAGTTGCCTGCCTTGCCTGTTGACCAGCAGAGATTCTGATAGGACCACTGATGCACCTTGAAAATGATTTAAACTAATTAAAGGTGCATCATATACACAGAAGATGTCCTCTTGATGGTACCGTACCAGTGATCGGGAATAATACTAATTAGTACCTTTAATTCTGAGAGTGTAACTGTTACATTATTCATCTTTGGGCACCATGTTTAGGAGGAGGATCAAAAATGAACGTACCTTTACAGCGTCTCTGCTCTTGGCCCTCAGCTTATTGACCTGGGACTCGGCGATGTCAGCACGCTCCTGAGCTTCCTCCAGCTCGTGCTGCACTTTCCTCAGCCTGGCCATGTGAGAGTTTGCTTGCTCCTCCTGGGGAAATCATTCATGAGTTTATGAGCGTAAATGTCATAGAATTGGATATACAATATTCATTATATGATAACATGTCAATGCCAATAAGTTAATCTTGAAGTGACATTTTCAATTTTATTAAGTAAAATGCAAACTTTTCCCCCATTGTATTTAATGAAATGGTTAGTGAATGAATGAATAATGTTAAAAATGTTTGAAAGGTTTCGAGATCCTGTTGTTGAAACCTCTAAGAAGTGCAGCTCATCAAGTTTACACTTCACTGATTTTCACATTTCACTGGATTTGGCATAACTCCATTTTTGGAAAAAAAAAAAAAAAAAAACTACAAGGCGATAATAAACAGTTTTTGCTTTGTGAATGTTTTTTTTTTTAGAACTTTTTTTCTGAAAGTATTCATCAGATTCCTAAATCATCATCTTCATGGTTTGCTTCAGAGAGCCAAAGCAGGAAATGGTTGAGGAAAACTTAAAAAAAAAAAAATAGTCATTTCCAGTTGCTCCAGTAATGATGGAAAGACGCCCCTCCTCCCCATTAATGCATTTTAATTTGCATTAGAATTATAAGATCACTAAGGAAAAGTTAACATGGTATTGATTTAGTACAGAACTCTATTGAGCTTGTTGTGTTTCTGCCAGTAGTGCTCATTTCCCGCGCGCTGAGAGATTCCAGTAATTTCTCCTCACGCGCCGCTGCGCTCGAGACTCGATTTTAAACTTCGCGGGCTTCGCGTTTATAACGGACGCGCAGCTGAAACTCGCTACGGTTTTTTATTTTTTAATTTACAATTATTAGCCATTTAGCTTAGTTAACTAACTTAATCTCATTTGGTGACACATACTACTACTACTACTACTACTACTAATAATAATAATAAGTATTAGGTAGTACGAGGTAATAATAATTACCATAATTATAGCAGTAGTGCTAGGTGGTTGTAGGCGAGTTTGCTAGCGAGCCACGAATCTCATCAGAACAACATCACGACCAGGTACGTATTTGCCAGCTTGTTAAAAGTTTTTTTTTTTTTTTTATTAGCCTAAATGAGCTATAGTAGATGTTTAGTAGATGTTTATACACCATGCTTTTTAGTTACTTGATCATTCTACACTTGTCCCTTACAAACACCTCAGTAAAAAAAAAAAAACATATATAAAAAAAAAGATTTAAGAAGTTGTATTTCACTTTAAGTTACTACTACAAGACTAACATAAAGTCGCTTCTACTTACAGCATCCTCAGACTGCCTCTTGTAAGCCTTCACCTTCAGCTGCAGTTTGTCCACCAGATCCTGCAGTCTATTCACATTCTTCTTGTCTTCCTCAGTCTGGATACAGAGGTAAGTGATAATAATAATAATAATAATAATGATAATAATAATAATAATAAAAGTCAAGAATCCACACCTTCAAGAGTTTCTACTGTACCTGGTAGGTGAGCTCTTTCATTCTCCTCTCATATTTTCGGACACCTTTGATCGCTTCAGCGCAGCGTCTTTGCTCAGCATCAACCTCACCTTCCAGCTCATGTATCTAGAACACACACACAGGCCCTTTGAATGAATATAAAATACTTAAATAATCTAATTTAAAACGGTGTAAATGGTCATGAAAGGCACACATCATACCCTAGCCTCCAGTTTCTGGAGCTGCTTCTTTCCACCCTTCATGGCGATGTTCTCAGCCTCGTCCAGACGGTGCTGAAGATCCTTGACTGTAGTCTCAAGGTTCTTCTTCATCCTCTCCAGGTGAGCACATGTGTCCTGCTCTTTCTTCAACTCCTCTGCCATCATGGCAGCCTAGTTTAATAGCAACATTATGCATTATTATTATTATTATTATTATTTTTTTTTAATTAAGTAATTGTAAAATACAGTGGCACGAAAACTATGTAGTTGAACACTCACATCTGTGATGGCCTTCTTGGCCTTTTCTTCGGCATTCCTTGCCTCCTGAATGGTATCATCCACCTCACCTTGTATTTGGACCAGGTCAGCCTCAAGCTTCTTCTTAGTATTAATAAGGTTTGTATTCTGTTGAAAAAAAAAAAAAACAATTGAAACGATTTTCTGGCCATGGTCAGATTTTTTCCCACATTTTAAAGCTGATCTGCACTAACCTGAGAGTGCAGCAATGTCACACGCTCGCTGGCATCGACCAGCTCCTGTTCGGCTACTTTGCGGCCTCTCTCTGTCTGCTCCAGTGCAGCTCTTAGCTCCTCAATCTCCGCCAACATCAGATTATTCCTGCGCTCCACCATAGCCACCTGCTCCTTCATGTCTTCATGTCCTCTGACAGTCTCATCAAGGTGCAATTGGGCGTCCTGTGTTATTGGAGATGGTAAGTGTTGCATGTTCTTTCATAATGTAAAATTGCTCATATTTTGAGAATTTTTTATTCTATAATTTGTAATTTGTATTCATACCAATAATTACCTGAATTACAAGTGTTCTCCTAACATAGAGTACTGTACATACTTGTATATACCTCAAAATATTGCATCTGAAGGAGTTTGTAAAATGTGCAGTTCAATGGACTGTACACAAGGATCACATGTTGTTTTATTAACTTCAAATTGATGTTATGCTTTTTCACAATAAGGTGAGTAATTCTAACCATCTTTCACACAAATTATGTTTTTACTGCGCAGAGAAGCCATCCCTTCTCTCCCAAATATGGTGACCATAAGAGAAAAAACATGCAATTAAAATTCTAGGATAATAAAAAAAAGTATACATCAGATTTACATTCGTGATTCATTGCTCAGTTTTGTTTAAGACTTGGTGTAATATCAACATAAACAAGTTTAGTGCTACAGCTTAAATATAAAACCTACTTTAAGTTGTCCTTGAACAGTCCTGAGCTGTTTCTGGGCATCAGCAGCCTGGCGGTTGGCATGGCTCAGCTGAATCTCCAGCTCGTTCAGATCTCCCTCCATCTTTTTCTTGATTCTGAGAGCATCATTCCTGCTCCTGATTTCAGAGTCCAGAGTGCTCTGCATGGACTCAATCACCCTCTGGCTGTTTCTCTTAATCTGTTCCATCTCTTCATCCTTCTCAGCCAGTTTCCTGTCAATCTCACTCTTAACCTGCGTGAGCTCAAGCTGGACACGGAGGATCTTAGATTCCTCATGTTCAAGTGTGCCCTAACAATAAATTTGAAAATTAATTAATTTAGATAAATTATACACCACAACATTATTACTAAATAATGGGGTGTAATGAGTTTAAAAAAATGTTAGGTAAGCAATGCTAAAATACCTCGGCTTCTTCAAGGGCAGTCTGGATTTCTGACTTTTCAGCCTCCACTGACTTCTTGACTTTTTCCAGCTCATGGATGGTTTTTCCAGTTTCCCCAAGTTGCTCAGTCAGGTCAGAGATCTCCTCTGTGAATATAAAAAAAAACATTATTTCTTCTCATTCATTATTTAAATCTCATCTTAAAACTTTCTTATTTTCTTTAGCTTTTAATGTAGATTCATTAACTAATCTTATCAGGTCTTACCAATTTTAGGCTCTTTATTAATTATCATCAAGACATTGATTTGTGTTTTACTTTGTTTTATTGTTTTAATGTATTGTTGACTTACTGTTTTATGCTGTTGTGTTTTTGCATTGTTTATTACTTTTATGTTTATTTTATATTTAAAGTCATTGTACACGATTGTACAGCACTTAGCACATCTGTGTTGTATTTAAATGTGCTTTAAAAATAAAATTGAAATTGACAATTGACATATTTAATGCCTCATCTAAGACTGATTTCTTGCTTCATCAGTGTGCTTGTGCTTAGTTTACATACGCTGTAGATTCTTGTTCTCTCTCTTCAGCGTCTCAAGATGGTCAAGAGCTTCCTCAAATGAGTTCTTCATCTTAAAGAGCTCAGTGCTGAGAGAGCGAGCCTCTTTCTGAGCTCCTTCCAATTCAGCCTGACCTTCTTCATACTTCTGCTTCCATTCTGCCAAGACCTGAAAAAAACACAGTCCATATTAGTTGTTTTGGCTATTTAGATTAGTGGTGTGTTAGCTTGTAGGTTTGAGATTACAAGGAGCAAGCATATAACAACTCAAGTGTAGAAGGGGGATTTTGCCCAGAACGGCTTCCTAATAGTTAACTTTTTGCCAATTCATTCAATATGCTACCTTGTCAAAGTTTCTCTGCTTTTTGTCAAGGTTGGCTGCGAGGGCATTTGCTCTTTCCACATCAATCATGAGGTCCTCTACTTCACCCTGTAGTCGCTGTTTGGTCTTCTCAAGAGAAGCACATTTGGAGTTCACAGCTTCAATGGTTTCCTCTGCCTCTTGGAGCCGCTGAGCAAGCTTTTTCCTTTGAGTAGATGCAGAATAAAGTCAATAATTTAAACTGTACATACAAATAAATTTTGCATATGTACGCATATTTGCCAAACAAGACAAACTTACTTGGCCTCCTCAAGTTCCTCTGTACGTTGGATGGCATCAGTCTCGTATTTGGTTCTCCATTGAGCCACCTCACTGTTGGCCTTAGACATTCCACGCTGAAGCTCTGCCTTGGCCTCCTGCTCTTCCTCAAACTGCTCTCTGAGCAGATCACAGTCATGGCGAGCTGATTGGACAGCATGAGCCAGTGCGTTCTTGGCCTAAGGCATTGTTTTTGTGAAGACCCATTAAGTTCCAGGAAAGAAAACTAGATCCTGTAAATGCTTCTAGCAGTACAGTATAACATGTTCTTTTTTAAATAACATGTAACTTTATTTCCTGTGGACTTGTGCATTCTCTCAAGTAATCACTCTGCAAGTCTTAACTCCTGGTGCTCCACATACAAATCCAAAAACTATAATTTTGCTTTGTGGATTTGACTTAACATGTGATTGAAATATGATTTTCCTTAAGCACAAAACAGTTCTTACAGTTCTTCATGACTAGTGGACATTCTTTTTAGATTAGCTTAAATACCTATCAGCTTGCATTATTACATGGTAAAAAAAATTATTACTTGAATTTAAATATTTTAAATAGACCTTGTCAATGTTCTGAAAGGAAAATTATATGTAAATGACTATTTAGTTTAATAGATTTACCTTCACTTCCTCTTCAATGTGTCTTTTGAGCTCTTCAATCTGCTGAGTGTAATTTTGCTTTCCTCTGGTTAGCTGAGAAACCAAGGCCTCTTTCTCCTCTAGCTGCCGTTCAAGCTCACCTTTAAAATATGTTGGTTAGTGTTAGTTTAGTTGAAGTAAAATTATTATTTGAGTTTGTAGTTTATTATTCTCACTTACCAGTTTCAGTAGAAAGTCTAGCTTTTTGATTACACACATCATTTAATTGGCGAGCATTTTCCTCATATTTTGCCTTGATTTCACCAAGTTGGTCCTCAAGGGTTCTGCACATTTTTTCCAGATTAGCCTGTCAGAAAAACTTGGTTTAGTACTTGACAGTAGGCATCTACAAGGCAATATATTATGTGTTAAAGTGAGCTAGTCATACCTTTGATTTGGCAACAGCCTCCATGTTACTAGAGAGGTCATCAATCTCCATTTTATATTCACTCTTTTCCTTCTCCAGTTTCTGTTTGACACGCTGAAGGTTGTCGATCTGCTCTCCAAGCTCAGCAACACTATCAGCTTGTTTCTTGCGCAGTGCAGCAGCCGTGGCTTCATGCTGCAGAGTGGACTCTTCCAGATCGCGACGCAGTTTCTGGAACTCGGCTTCACGCTTCTTGTTCATCTCAATCTGAGCAGCAGTGGCACCTCCAGCTTCCTCGAGCCTCTCACTGATCTCCTCAAGTTCCCTGGAGAGATCAGCTCTCTGCTTCTCAACTTTAGCACGAGCTGCACGCTCAGCCTCAATTTCCTCTTCCAGCTCCTCAATGCGAGCCTAAAGTACAGTTGTCAATAGTCAGTTTCTTTTTAATAACCTCGTAAAACGTTAATGTAATGACTAATGAACAAACCAGGTGGTTACCAGAAGTTCCTTAATCTTCTTCTGAAGTTGAGCACTCAGAGACTGCTCATCTTCAATCTTGCTTAGAAGTTGGCTTGTTTCAAAGTCTTTCCTGTAAGATGGGTTGTAACAAAATGTAGGTGGTTTTCATACACAAAGGTATTCAATATGATGTTTACACGGATAACTACAATCAATTTGTATTAGATGTTTTCGGAAAACATACTTCTTAATCTTTTCCTCAGACTGCTGCTTATCATTTTCCAGATCCATTATATTTTCTTGGGCTAGTTTCAGATCTCCTTCAAGCTTCCTTTTGGCTCTTTCAAGGTCCATACGGATTTTCTTTTCTTGTTCCAATGAACCTTCAAGCTGTGTTTATGTGGTAAAGGGGACAATTAACAATGGACCTCATTGTCATATAAAAAAATTCTAAAAATGCTTATTGAATTCTTACATCATCCACTTGTTGCTCAAGTTTAATCTTGGCTTTTGTCAGAGTGTTGACTTTGTCTTCTTCTGCCTGGAGATCATCCAGAGTCTGCTGGTGTGCCTCTTGAAGGGCTTTCTTCTCTTTAGTGAGTTTGGCAATGCTCTCATCTTGAGACATCATCTCCTCACTGAGGTTCTTGACCTGTCACAGAGCATTGTAATAACAGGTTATCTGTTATCTATTTTTTTTTTTATCATAAAAGTACAATATACACTTCACTTAATTAATTTCAATCTGCGGATCTGCAGTGTTATAAATAGAATGCATATTTTAATTGATAAAACAACGCTTAATTTTAGTTCGTTGAATTAAATGTAAACCTTGTTCTCTGTGGCATGTTTCTCTTTTTCCACTTTGGACAGGGTGATTTCCAAATCATCAATGTCCTTCTTCAGCTCAGAGCACTCATCCTCCAGCTTCCTCTTCTTGGAAGTCAGCTCAGCATTGATTTCCTCCTCATCCTCCAGTCTCTCAGTAGTCTCCTTGAGTTTAGCTTCAAGCTGGATCTTGCTCTTGATGAGCCCCTCACACCTTTCCTCAGCATCAGCAAGGTTCTCTGTTTCCTGTCAGTACAAATGGATTGGTGAAGATTTGTTTATTGGTAAGTGTAACTAAATAAACGTTCTGCATTTGCATGGGGCTCTTTGGATTTCATTATAGCAAGATTTTGCAGCTAATTTTTCTGAAACTACTTACAGCTGCTACTTGAAGTTGCAGATCATTTTTCTCCTGTAGCAGAGACACCATCTTTTCCTCAAGCTCTTTTTTCTTGGACAGTGCCTTTTCCAAGTCTTCCTTCATTTTCTCAAAGTTCTCCTTCATGGCAGCCATTTCTTTCTCTGTCTCTGCACTCTTGAGAAGAGGCTTAATCTTGAAGTACAGCTTCATCCAAGGCCAGTGTTTCACATTCATGAATGAGCGGATGTTGTATTGAATACTGTAGATGGACTCCCTGGTAAAGAAACATACAGTATATCAGCTGTAATGGTTGCTATTGTGACACACTACAATATGTATGAATGTGGTATCTCACACATTTGTATACATTTGTATGTGTACATGTATGTTACCTTCTTTTCATCATCTTGACAAACTCCTTCCTCATGAGGAAGCCACGACACAAGGCCTGAGTCATGGTTACCAGATTGACAAGCTTTTCATCTCGCATCTCCTCAAGGGTACCCAGCAGTCCAGCTTTGAAAAACACCTACAGGAAGAAGTAAATAAATGAAATTATAAGTGGAGAAGAATATATTAAACAGACATTTTTTTATACAAGAGAGCAATGAGTGCTTAAATTTACTAGCACTGTATTAGCTCTTCTGATATCAATACACTTGATAAAATAAGTATAATTTTACCTTGGTGTGGCCAAATCTATACTGGGTGTGGTCCACATCAATGGAGGCCAGTAGTTTCTCTGCTGCCTTTTTGTTATCAATGAACTGTCCCTCTGGGATGACACTGGCATTCAAGACTTTGTATCTGAAAATGTATAAATTTAATTTTTCAGGTCATTCCATGTCAGAGTGTTAATGAATTAACACGTGGACTCTGTGATGGTTGAAGTGAATTTTCTGATTTCTGCATGTGTAATGATAATGACTTAATCTGAAATAGACTTCTAATAGATTTTAAATGTACCTTTGTTTGAAGTCACCATAAAGAATTCTGCTGGGGAATCCCTTTCTGCAGATTCTGATTCCTTCCAGCACACCATTACACCTCAGCTGGTGGATGACCAGATGATTCTCCATCAGACCTAAATTGTCATGGAATCCACAATAGATGTTAGATGTTTGTAAAGACCTAATCATAGAATAGTCTTCTTTACTGTTTTGGTTTACCATTTTTACACTGTTTAGGTTAAGAACAAATTAGTTATTTTTAATTAGTGATAGTGTGACATTTTAGTATTTAGTACATTCATAGTGTGCCTTGGAAATGTGATGTTCGTGAATTTTGCTCACCTGGGGTCTTGGACTCATTTGGAATCAAGCAGCGCACAAAATGAGGGTGAGTGCTTTTCAGGTTGGTCATCAGTTTGCCCAGGTTTTCCTTTGTAATTAAAGTAGTGTGCTTAATACCCAAATTACTAACATTTAAATTATTGGTCTTAAATATGCATAAACATTTATACATTGCAGTACATACTCTAAATAAAGCTGATACAGTTTGGAAGGAACCGCCCTTCCTCTTGCCACCCTTCTTACCACCTGCGCTGGAATCTGTGTTTGCATAAAAATAGAATTAAAATTTGTCTCATTCTGGTGGACATGCATAATTTGCAAATTTTTATTTCATGCAATCATCAATAGTTAAACACCATACCATCACCAGAGGCATGGGTTGCATACAATAAGGACAACAGTTTGTTTGCTGACTTCTGGTACAGCTGGACAACAGACTCATTTAGTGGATCCTTGTTCTTGTCCAACCAGCCGACAATGTTGTAGTCCACAGTGCCGGCGTAGTGCACCAGAGAGAAGTGGGCCTCAGCTTTGCCTTTGGCAGGCTTTGGCTTCTGGAAGGCAGCACTTTTTCCAAGGTGCTGGTCATGAAGCTTGTTCTTGAAGGACGTGTCTGTGGCTTTAGGGAACATGCACTCCTCTTCAAGGATGGAGAAGATGCCCATTGGCTGTTGGTGACAGATTTATTTCATGAGTTTTCAGTATTAGTGATGAATTTGAGAATATTTCATGGAACCACACCACAACAGCTTACCTTCTCAATAAGCTCAATGCAGGCAGCCAAGTCCATACCAAAGTCAATGAATTCCCATTCGATTCCTTCTTTCTTGTACTCCTCTTGTTCCAGCACAAACATGTGGTGGTTGAAAAACTGTTGCAGCTTCTCATTTGTGAAGTTAATGCAGAGCTGCTCCAAGGTGTTGAACTGTTACAGGGAGATCAGTACATTAGACATTGCCAGAACTACTTAAAAAACAAATCATGGAGAATAAAAA
>JAQQZT010000016.1:22433227-22445151 GCA_030068275.1 Clarias platycephalus
ACAGCTTCATCCATGGCCAGTGTTTCACATTCATGAATGAGCGGATGTTGTATTGAATACTGAAGATGGACTCTCTGGTAAAGCATAGTTAAGGTCAGTTTGCTGTATTAAAAGTAAACGTTATTAACAGTTATGTGGGTGTCGTACCTTCTCTCCATCATCTTGACAAACTCTTTTCTCATGAGGAAACCACGGCATAAAGCCTGAGTCATTGTCACTAGCATAGCTAGCTTGTCATCACGCATCTCTTCAAGAAGACCCAGAAGACCAGCTTTGAAGAACACCTGTGAAATGCTCGTGTTATTTTACCTGTTTAACGGCAGTTTAATTAGCAACATTATTTTAACTTAAACAAATTTACTTTGGTGTGTCCAAACTTATACTGAGTGTGGTCCACATCAATGGAGCCCAGGAGTTTCTCTGAAGCTTTTTTGTTGTCAATGAACTGTCCCTCTGGGATGACACTGGCATTCAAGACTTTGTATCTGTATTCATATTGAAAACATGATTAAGAAAGAAGAACTGCAGAAAGGAACCGTTGAGCTGCAGAAATAAAAAAAAATACCTCTGTTTGAAGTCACCATAAAGGATTCTGCTGGGGAATCCCTTTCTGCAGATTCTGATTCCCTCTAGCACACCATTACACCTCAGCTGGTGGATGACTAGGAAGTTCTCCATCAACCCTAGAGTAGAAGAATTAATTAGTTTCCTACTTCATTTTTCATCTCTGCAGACGAGTTCACACCTAACTGGTATCAGTATACCTGGAGTCTTAGACTCGTTGGGAATCAAGCAACGTACAAAGTGAGGGTGAGTGCTCCTCAAATTGGTCATTAGTTTGCCCAAGTTTTCCTGTAAAATTGGAAGCAACAACATACCAGTTTTTATTTGCACATCTTAATTACACTCATATACACTCCTATCAAAGTTAAAATGCATCTTACCCTAAACAGAGCAGACACTGTCTGGAAGGAACCACCCTTCTTTTTTCCAGCCTTCTTTCCACCAGTATCAGCTTCACAGAAGATGTGATTAGATTAGAATTGTGATGATATTCTACATCTAGAATAAATGTAGCTATGATGTCTTTTCATTAACTTTGTATTTAAAATCATGCAAGTCTATAAATAATTGTTACACTGGACTTGTGCTTTTTAATGTTATTCCTGCTCTGTAGCTTATTGAAGCCCACACTATGGGACTCCCTCAAAGAATCCTCTATGTATAGACCTTTAAGGTACTGTATATATTAAGATATTTTACATTATATATCAAGATATACCAACAGGAGTTAATACTTCTTAGGACTACAAATACCAAAACCTCATACTTGTAATTTGAATGTATTAAAAGTTTAAAATATAATGGGCCTCCGAGTGGCGCAGTGGTAAAGTGCTTGCCCTATCATCCGGAGATCGCTGGTTCGATCCCCGGGTGATGCTGTAACCTCTCACAGCCGGAGGCCTAGAGAGAGCTGATTAGTCGAGCTCTCTCAGAGGGGAGGGATGAGAGGTACTTAGTGCTCCCACATTAATGACGGCTCTACAAGCCAGTCAGGGGCGTCTGTGAGCTCATGCAGGCGGAGGGAGCGGATAGCGCCGTCCCTCCGAGTGTGTTACGCCGTCCCCAACGGTGCGTGAGCGAGCAGTTCGAAAAGATAGTCGGTGACGTCACGTGGGTCGGAGGAAACACGTGGGTCGGTCTGCAGCCCTCCCTACTGAGTGGCAGTAGAAGCTTAATGTGGGAGCCCCCAGTAACTGGAGGAATTGGACACGACTAAATTAGGGGAGAAAATCGGAGAAAAATCCGGAAAAAAAGAGGGAAAAATTTATAAAAGATTAAAATATAATAAGGTCTATCTTACCATCAGCACCGGCATGGGCTGCATACAGGTGGCACAAAAGTTTGTTTGCTGATTTCTGGTACAGCTGCACCACAGAGTCGTTCAATGGATCCTTGTTCTTGTCCAACCAGCCGACAATGTTGTAGTCCACAGTACCGGCGTAGTGCACCAGAGAGAAGTGAGCCTCAGCTTTGCCTTTGGCAGGCTTTGGCTTCTGGAAAGCAGCACTTTTTCCAAGGTGCTGGTCATGAAGCTTGTTTTTGAAGGATGTGTCTGTGGCTTTGGGGAACATGCACTCCTCTTCAAGGATGGAGAAGATGCCCATTGGCTAAATAAAGAAAAAGAAGATTTATTAAGCAAAATATTGATCACTGCTTTTATTATATTTTATCACAGGGAAGGGAAACAAATCTCTTACCTTCTCAATAAGCTCAATGCAGGCAGCCAAGTCCATACCGAAGTCAATGAATTCCCACTCAATACCTTCTTTCTTGTACTCCTCTTGTTCCAGCACAAACATGTGGTGGTTGAAAAACTGTTGCAGTTTCTCATTTGTGAAGTTAATGCAGAGCTGCTCCAGGCTGTTGAACTGTATTTCACATATTTCATATGTTCATCATGTCTATAATAACTACAGTATATTATCCATAAGTACTATAGAACCATTTAAAATTTGCCTTACATCGAAGATCTCAAATCCAGCAATGTCCAGCACACCAATGAAGAACTGTCTTGGTTGCTTTGTGTCCAACATCTCATTGATACGCACAACCATCCACAAGAACATTTTCTCATAGATGGACTTACAGAGAGCCATGACAGAATTGTTTACCTGAAAATAAATAAGCATATTTAAATGTCTTCTTCCAGCAGGCACTTTAATCTTTAAATACTGTACGTATAGTAAAAAGATGGAATACGAGCATGCAACTGCACATTTTGGGGGTTAGAGGCATTGTTCAGAAGGCCAGTAGTAGTTCAAGCCCATATTTTCTTATTGCTACTTAAAGAATTAACCACAAATCTATCAGTTCCCTAGGTAGGACATGTTACCTGAGGTACAGTCTGGCCTTTGGTCACAAACTCATTTCCAACTTTGACTCTGGGGTAGCACAAAGCTTTCAGCATGTCAGCTGAGTTAAGGCCCACAAGGTAAGCGATTTTATCAGCAACTGTAAGGAAAGAAAGGAACAAAATTTAACCAGTTATGTTTTTGACCACTGTATGCAATCTACAGTAAGGAAATCCATCTCATACCCTCAGTGCCATCAGGCTCAGCCTGCTCCTCCCTCTGCTTCTGCTTGAACTTCATGTTGCCATGATGTGTCACAGCACCGGTCAGCTTGTAGATGTTGATTTTCTCATCAGCGGTGAACCCGAGGATATCAATAGCCATCTGTGTAAAGGAAATAAGTTGAAAATTATAAGCGAGAGTAAGCCGTACGTTATGTGGAAGACGATTAAAATTAACCATGTGACATATGTTTTGAAGAGTTTTGAATTTATACTTACATCTGTGGCAATGAACTCCTCCACATCATTGATGCTCTTGACTGTGATTTCACCCTGGCTGATCATAGGGTAGTCATAGGGGTTGGTGGTGATGAGCAGTGCCTCTGTTAAAAAAGAAAATACACTGATAAAAAGTTATAAAGTAAAGTTATAAGTTTACAAAAACCTGAAAGTGGGGATAGCTGGCTCTACAATAATAGTCATAATTCTTATTGTTTTTCACTTATACATTTGTAATTGGCTTCATACCAAGCAGCTCTGGTTTGTGTCCAGTCATGAGCTGGTAGAAAATGTGGTAGCTCCTCTCAGCAGACAGCTGGAATGTAACTCTTGACTTTTCCAGTAGATCTGTTGATGCAACACGTTAGTGCAGGAGCCCCAACTATAATGATTTGCAAATATAGAACATCCTCCTTATGAGTATAATAACCACTAATATAAAAAGTCTTACATGTTTCAATGTCAGCAGAGGCCAGCTTTCCTGTGGTCGCAAAATGGATTCTGATAAATTTGCCCTAAAATGGGAAATCGGTGTGTTACTATTTGTTACTAATTGACTGCTGACCCCTGCAATTTAGTCATGTATGATAACTGGTCAGATACTGTATGTAAGTACATTTATGTTGAAACTTTGTTAAACATCTTGATGCTTACAAAACGAGAGGAGTTGTCGTTCCTCACAGTCTTGGCATTACCATAAGCCTCTAGCAGGGGGTTTGCTGCGATGATTTGGTCCTCCAGCGACCCCTAAATAAATTGAGTGTTACTTTTAAGAAGTGCCTTAGCAGCAAATGTCAATATATCCTGTACATATGAACAAGTTTCATACCTGCATTTTGCCAGGAGCAGGATCTGACTTCTTCTGTCCAGATACTGCGATTGTCGCAAAGTACTGGATTACACGTTTAGTGTTCACAGTCTTTCCCGCACCGGATTCTCCACTGGCGATTTGCATACACAATGTAAAGGAAAGAAATAAGTATTCAAAAATATTTTTCATAATTTTTTTTGTAATACACTTTTACACACAAACTGGTGGTAAATACATGTTTTACTTACGTGATCAGAATAGATTGGTTTTCCCTGTCTGCAGAATACATTTAAATTAGTAAGTTTAATTACTTTCTGAGTAGTTTACTTAAAATATTTTAATTTGAACAGCAACAAGAACAGTACCAGTAAGCATGAACTGATAGGCGTTATCAGAGATGGAGAAGATGTGAGGTGGGGCTTCAATTCTCTTCTTTCCTCTGTATGCAGTAACAACAGCAGCATCGTACACTGGGAGCCACTTGTATGGGTTCACAGTGACGCAGAACAACCCTGAGTAGGTCTGAAGGAATCAAAGTCGTAAGAATCAGTGTGTATTTTTAAAATCTGAATTCTTCAGAGTTTATTCTTTGTTAAACTTACGTAGATCATCCATGCTGCGTAACGCTCTTTGAGGTTATAGAGTACAGCAGGTTCGTTGAGATGAGTCATCATGGCCATGTCCTCAATTTTGTCATATTTGGGGGGGTTCATTGGGAAAATTTCATTCTCCTTAACTGTGAGAGTCTACAAAACAGTAAAAATATAAATCACTATCTAACATTTAAAATACTTGCTGGGTCACATCTAGAAGAAATCAGATTTACTTACTTTCCCACATAAAGTTTTGACTGTGGCTTTGCCACCCTCTTTGCTTTGCAGAACCCCTTTGAGGTACATTTCACTAGGCTCAGTAACGAAGTATGCTGTTTTGGCATCAAAAGGTTTATTCTGAGACTCGATCCTCTCTCTTTCTGGCTTCCGGAGAAAGATGGCTGCCGGGCCAAAACACTCCATTTCTCCATCTCCCATTCTGGCTGTTTACTTTCAGATACATAGAATTATGGAAACGTATAGTTACTTTTTTTTGATAAGCTTTGTTTGTGCTAACTGAAATTTAAATCAAATCTTAACAGGGTTTTTTTAATATGAACTCCTGATGTCATAATAGATTAAGTAATAAAAATATGTTTCTTACAGTTTACCTGTTCCTGCACCAAAGGAAACGTGTCGTTACTGATTTTAGATGCTGCCTGAAAAAAGCAAAAAAATGTTTTAGTTGTTAACGTAACCAATAACATTACTACATCCTTGGAGCCAGTGTTCTTTCATTACTACTGTACTTACCTTTCCTGGGTGCCTGCCGGACTTCGGAGGAGTATAAGACGGCATCTTATATAGAGGGGTAAATGTTTAGTCAGCAAGTCTGGTATGCTCTGTATGGGCATGCTCCTTTTGGGTGTGAATTTTTGCACACTTGATGCCTTCAGTCACATCTGTGACATTGACCTTGTGATTGTTATGTTCATGTTTTAATCAGTTTTTAAATTTCAATTAATCAGTTGTCAATTATTACTATACTTTTTAAACTGAGATGTTAGGTCCAAGTGGCTTCCAATTGGCCTCGGTGAGAAATCTATTTTAAATTAAAGATTAATAAATCTGTTTATAATGTAATGCAGTCATCCAAAACACTGTGTTGAAGGACAATTTGAAAATACACTGCCAAGACATTGTAGACATTTCTTGGTATATATTTAAGAGTCTGATTTGTGGCCAAGTTTCTCTTGAATGACTGTTCTGAAGGGTATCAGTTTCTGAAGTGCAGACATTGTTTAGCTCTTATGTGGATCTTAATCTCTTTAATGCACCTTGGCATTAGAATGGAGCTCAGTATAGCTGTGGAGAAGCTCTCAGATGTCGCTGGCATATTGCACCCAAGGCACTGAGAACATTTCTCATGACAAAGAAGGAAATGCAGGCACAACAGTTGTCATTCTGTGATAATCATGATATTTATACCACAGCAGTCAGAGCAGAGTTGTGAGAAATCCTTTTTTACATATTATTTTTACATATTACAATATATCGGTTGTGTTCATTCTTTTCCAGGGTGAAACTTTAGTTGTTTTTTTTTTCCTGTAAAAAGGATAATTTTACTAAGGCACTGTATTGCTTTAAGTAAATGAGTAAAACATGATTACAGTCAAAATTGTGGATTTGGATATTTTTAACATTCAGTTTCTTACTGGGGAGAAAAAAAGTATCCATCTTATACATTCATGATGACAGATATGGATAAGACTTTAGAATATGTCCTTGAAATGACTCACTATCTTCCACTCATAAAATAAGGGTTAAGCAGTACTCATTTTGAGCAACATGATTCTCCTTGAGTTACAGTAAGCTTGCCTTACCCTCACAAAGATTCCAAGCTTCCCTTAAGGTATTTCAAGGGATTCACACATCAACATGACAACACATGACCAATAAAATTGATTTCTTATATCCTCAAGCTTGGTCTTATTTTAGGAGTTAATGCAAATATAGCTCCTTGCTCAGCTATGCCATTAGTGCATTGCTCCTTGCCATCAAAAGTTACACATGCTATTGTGGTGTTAAACAGTGACTTTGAGCTGTGCTGGAAGAGCCAGAGTTATCTTAGTAAAACAATTACTATATGCTTCTTTTTGTAAGACTTAAAATATTATTATTTATTATTTATTTATTATTTATTTATTGTTATTATTAAAAAGTTATGGAAGGGCATGATATCAAAAAGGTGAGCATTCTTCATATTCTTTGTTATGATATCCCTATTTGTAATTACATACAAATCTTAATTACATTTGCTGTTTACTTACCAATTGTTAGTAATAACAGTTACTAATTCAAATTATTTCAACAATACAGGATAGTCTTATGTTGTGTTGTGTATTTAAGCAGCATAACTTTATTGTTGTAAAGTATCTGCCGCGGTTCCAAATATATGTTCCAAAAAAAAAATATCCATATGTATATATATATATATATATATATACTAAAGTTTTATGTTTAACATTAATAGCTTTATCCTTGTTTGTAAATGAAATTTATTTATTATAACTAGTCGTTATATTAATAATGTAATAAAATTTAAAATTAATAATACTAACTCCTCACTGTTGATTGGATGACCATTGATAATAGTTGATGGTCAGTAAATTTCCTGTGCATTTTAAGCAATCGATTATGAAAAATGTCAATAAATTTTTAATATTGGTCTCTAACTCCCACTAATACTCATTATTGACTCTCTTTAAATGACTGGTAACTTTCTTAGAACTCTTAAGAGAAGAATTTACACATAGTCTTATGTGTATAAATAAACCTGCAGGTGCATGTATCTGAATGCTGATGCTTTTACTGGAACACAAAAAATGTTGTGCCATAATGTTTCGTTGACCAGATGAAAATAAAGAAATGCAGCCTCTTTTAGCTCCGCTTTAGTTTTTATTATTGTTGATGTACAGTATGCATGGACATTTAACAGGAATTGCATGTTATATGAACCCTTTTTGGCATTGCATGGTATTGATCTTCATTTTCATTCAGCCACCTCCTTGCCCTAAAATGCATATACATTACTAGTGAAATATATTTTTAGATGAGCATTTACATATGCGCTTTGTGTTGCTTACATAGATAAACGCACTTTATGTAAATATCACTCGAATGTATCTTCCTATTATCTCTGCTTTTGGCTCTCAGGTTGTTGATAATTTCTCCAGGTCATGCTGCATTTTCCTTAAAGGCTTTTAAATGTAAAAATATTAATACTAATGTCAGGGTTAACCCCTAGAGTGCGCCTTTAGCCCAAAGACTCTTTTTGTGTTTTTGTTGTTTCTTTGAAGGTAAACTTAATTTCCCATAATGCACCTCGGTCAGATGAAGAGAGCACTCACCTGAACCGAGGTGGCTGATTAGTTATGTTATAAATACCCTGAGTAAGTTCTGTTTGGTGGTCTGGCATTTGTTGAATTATAGTATTTTGTTGTGCTCTGGTTAAGTATGTTTGTTTATGCTTTATGTTAATTATCATTAAAAACCATCTACCAGTCATCACCTCTGCGTTTATGCCTCGTCTACGCCAACACAAACTAGCCCCTCGTGACAACTATATTCCTTTTGTTTCATGATGAAACTTTAGGAAAGTAAGAATTTATAAATTTCTGTTAAAATTATTTCATGAAGTGTAAATTATGTCTTTTATTTAGATTGTTTGAAGTAAATGAATGAAACAGCTTTACTGTTAAAATTTTGAATATGACTATTTTTAACATTCAGTGTTGTACTTGTCCACTCTTTATGAGATGTGAGAGGCGCTTAAGTCAGCCCTTCTTTTAGATAACCTTGACCTTTCTCTAAGAAAGAATTTCTTGTCTCCAATGACCAGATTTAAGATGTGTCATTGTGCATACTGAGACATTATTAGCTATTATAAGTCACACCACAGACATAGGGAGGATATCTTCAGATATTAAAAGCTTGGTTATAAGAAACAACATTGCGTCACTTAATGTTATGTTCTTGCGGTCTGAGTCTTATTTATGATTAGAATATAAGAATGGTTGATTTTGTTTCTTTTGTTAGGGAATGCCCAAATGCTACAGTAATTGTTTTCTATTGATTTGTAATTATTTTCCTGTGACAGAAGGTGCTTGCCAAGTTCCACAAATTTTATGCAAATATAAAAGTTACATAGCTATTGTGGTGTTAAACAGTGATTTTGAGCTGTGGTGGTAGAACTAAATTATCTTTTCTAAAACAATTTAGTTATTTATTCATTTTAGTAAGACAGATATTATTAAAAAGTGAAATTAAATTATATAATTCTACATTTCTAATTCCAAACTACTGTAGATATGAAATTAAGAATGCTAACGTCTCACTGTTGTAACATTCTGGTAACTGACTTACTTACTTTTTATGTATTCAGTTGGTTAGTTGGTTAATTGGATAGATGTTTAGTTACTTATTTCGTGAATTATTTGCTATTTGAAGAAGTCATACACAAGTCTTCATTTTGAATAAACCTGCAGGTGCATGTAGCTTCTTATGCATTGGTAGGCTAAAAATCGCTTGCCATAAGTTGACCAGATGAAAAGAAAAATGCGTGCTCTTGTAGCTCTGCTTCAGTTTTATTTAGGTTGATGTATGCATGTACATTTAATAAGAATTGCATATTATATGAACCCTTGCTGTCATTGCATGTTGTTGATCTTCATTTTTATTCAGCCGCCTCCTTGCCCTAAAATGCATATACATTACTAGTAAAATATGTAAATGTTCTTATATGTGCCACTTTAAGTGAATACTTACAAAGCTGAATGCAGTTTATTTAAATCTCACTCAAATGTACCTTTCCAATCTCTCTGCTTTTGGCTCTCAGCTTGTTGACCTGGGATTCAGCGATGTCAGCACGCTCCTGAGCTTCTTCCATTTCATGCTGCACTTTCCTAAACCTGGACAGGTGAGTGTTGGCCTGCTCCTCCTGTGACAGTGACACATGTCATTCCAGTTAGTGTTGGTAATAAGGGGAACATGTTAACTTCAGGTTAGCAAGGAGCTTTTTTCGTTGAAATTTGTAGAAAAGCAAACTTACCGACTCCTCAGCCTGCCTTTTATAGGCCTTTACTTTCAACTGCAGTTTGTCCACAAGATCCTGCAGTCTATACACATTCTTCCTGTCCTCCTCAGTCTGAAGAGATTAGCCTTTTATTAGAATGCATTTTGTCATAAAAAGATGTTTTTATGTTCTTACATGAATGTTATACTGTACCTGGTAGGTAAGCTCCTTCACTCGTCTTTCATATTTGCGGACACCTTTAAGAGATTCAGCAGCATGTCTCTGTTCAACTTCAAGTTCAGACTCAAGCTCACGCACCTAGAAAAAATTGTCATATCAAAATTTTACTAAACTCTTTTTGACATAACTGCTCAATTATTATTTTGACATGAACATACCCTAGATTCGAGTTTCTGCAGCTGTTTCTTTCCACCCTTCATGGCAAGACTCTCAGCCTCATCCAGACGATGCTGCAGATCTTTAACTGTAACCTCAAGATTCTTCTTCATTCTCTCCAGATGAGCACTGGTGTCCTGCTCTTTCTTCAGCTCCTCTGCCATCATAGCAGCCTAGTGTATTAGGAGTGTCATGAGTTTAGTTTTTAATGTAGTTATCAATCTTCAACCTGTATTGAATGAACACTCACATCTGTGATGGCCTTTTTTGCTTTCTCTTCAGCATTTCTGGCCTCCTGCACAGTATCTTCCACCTCGCCTTGTATTTGAACCAGGTCAGCCTCAAGCTTCTTCTTGGTGTTTATTAAACTGGTATTCTGTTTTTAATGAAACACATCAAGACCACTATTATTATTTACCAAGCAGTGTGAAATGGACAGCAGAGTTCAGTGTTACAACAGCTTACCTGAGAGTGCAGCAGTGCTACACGCTCACTGGCATCGACCAGCTCCTGTTCAGCCACTTTGCGGCCTCTCTCTGTCTGCTCCAGTGCAGTTCTTAACTCCTCGATCTCTGCCAGCATCAGGTTATTCCTGCGTTCCACCATGGCCACCTGCTCTTTCATGTCTTCCTGGCCTCTAAGAGCCTCATCAAGGTGCAGTTGGGCATCCTAATGTGAAAGGAATCATTGTTAGTTGATGCATGAAGATGCATGGAGATTTAATTTAAAAGCATGGTAGCAAGGAAGAAGGTGCACCTTGAGCTGTCCTTGGACATTCCTGAGCTGTTTCTGGGCCTCAGAAGCCTGGCGGTTGGCATGGCTGAGCTGAATCTCCATCTCATTGAGATCTCCCTCCATTTTCTTCTTGACCCTCAAAGCATCATTTCTGCTCCTGATCTCAGAATCCAGAGTGGTCTGCATGGACTCAATCACCCTCTGGCTGTTTCTCTTGATCTGTTCCATCTCTTCATCCTTCTCAGCCAGTTTTCTGTCTATCTCACTTTTCACTTGTGTGAGCTCTAGTTGAATACGAAGGATCTTGGATTCCTCATGCTCAAGTGTGCCCTTCAACATGATGTTGGATATTAAGCATTTTGCTGTTGAGCTTTGTCGTTTTTCCAGTATTATGAGTTAATGTGCAGTCTTACCTCAGCTTCCTCAAGAGCAGTCTGGATTTCTGATTTCTCAGTTTCAACTGTTTTCTTTGCCTTCTCAAGTTCATGAATAGTTTTTCCAGTCTCTCCAATTTGTTCAGTCAGGTCAGAGATCTCCTCTGAGGAGAAAAAAAAACATTTACTCAAACTTGCTTAATTGAATGCAACATTCTGGCCTTTCAATATGATTGAAAAAGATTTAGGCAACATACGCTGCAGATTCTTGTTTTCCCTTTTCAGGGTTTCAAGGTGGTCCAGAGCTTCCTCATATGAGTTCTTCATCTTGAAAAGCTCAGTGCTGAGAGAGCGAGCCTCTTTTTGAGCTCCCTCCAGTTCAGCCTGGCTTTCTTCATACTTCTGCTTCCATTCTGCCAAGACCTATAAAACAAGGGAGTAAGTGAAGATAGTTCTGGTCAAGAAATAAACAGTTTTATAGATTTTCAGGTGAGAAATATTCTACCTTATCAAAGTTCCTCTGCTTTTTGTCAAGGTTGGCTGCTAATGAATTCGCTCTTTCCACATCAATCATGAGGTCCTCCACTTCACCCTGCAGTCTCTGCTTGGTCTTCTCCAGAGAAGCACATTTGGAGTTCACAGCTTC
>JAQQZT010000016.1:22499873-22523688 GCA_030068275.1 Clarias platycephalus
TCGTACACTGGGAGCCACTTGTAGGGGTTCACAGTGACGCAGAACAACCCTGAGTAGGTCTGAAGGAGAGTAAAATTAAATTTTCTTAAGTTTATGTCACTGCAGTCTCTTATATTTCTCCTTCATAACAGATAAATTCTTGGTTAGTCTTACGTAGATCATCCATGCTGCGTAACGCTCTTTGAGGTTATACAGCACAGTGGGTTCATTGAGGTGGGTCATCATGACCATGTCCTCAATCTTGTCAAATTTGGGAGGATTCATGGAATGGACATCATCGTCCTTAACTGTGACACTCTATGAAGTCAAAGATTAAATGCACATGGTTAGATGGATGCAGGCGTATAAACTATACATATAATCTATACATTTGTCAGTAATCTTTTAACTTACTTTGCCGTCCAGAGTTTCGACAGTGGCTTTGCCACCCTCTTTACTCTTCAGTGTACCCTTGACATACAGCTCCGCTGCATCGGTTACAAAGACTGCTGACTTGGCATCAAAAGGTCTGTTCTGAGCCTCAATCCTCTCCTTTTCTGGCTTTCGGAGGTAGACGGCCGCCGGGCCGAAACACTCCATCTCACCATCTCCCATGATGCTCTTTTTATGTTAAAATAAAATACTCAAATTCAATTTCTGAACTTATGACAGCAAAAGGCAAGCTATTGAGTTGCACTGACCCATGTAGAAATCAAGCCTTTTACAACATTTCAGGTATCTTCAACCTTATCCTCAAACACCAATTGTGGCTTTCTGTCAAGTCTGTTAACGAGGTGGAATCAGGTATGACTCCAGATTCTTTGGTAAGGAAATCTGCCACATTACAACCCATTGAGGATAAAATGCAGACACCTTGAAATCTGTAAATGATTCATGTAGAACTTACTGTGTTGCTCTTCTTAGGCCAAATAGGTTGCAAGACTAGTGCTGGATTCTGAAATGCATAAACACGTTATGAAAACTCACAAATTGCCACTTCTAATAAACAGTTAAAGAGAAGAAGGGTCAAAAGAACTAACTAAAGCACGTTAGTGTTTATTTAAATAGAGGTGAATGATTTACAATACTGTAAGTAATTGTAAAGGCATGTTTTGGCGATGTGTCTCACCTTCACTGCGTAGTTATATGTCCTTAGGGAAGTCCAGCACTGATCTGTATATATACACTCGAATTGTTCAGTCAGCATGCGTGACTTGCTTTATTTGGCCAGGCATTTAGGTTGTTATGCCATGATCCCGTGTTTATGTGTGAAATCTGGCTGTTAATTTTATCATAGTTGCTGATTAATAGTCTTTAACACACACGTGACAATATGTAGTACATTTCACACGATTTATTTATGTATTGCAAGGAAGAATAAACACTAGACAGTAAGTCAGCAGGACTTTTCTCTAACATTTCTGTAAAATACGTTTTTAGATAATCTGTTTGAAAGGTGAGAATATTAAAATAATGATGTATATAATTCATGATGTAATGACAGTAAATGATTGATGACAGTATATCAGGTGTTCATCACATAACAAGAGTTATTATGCACGTATGTTTAATAGCACATTTATATTTCAGGCCTGTAGTAACTATGCGGACCCTTTGGCTTAGTATAAATCTAATTAGGTGCTTATCATTCTTAATACTGAGCTTGTAGATAGACTAATCCGACTTGCATTTCAACAGTGTCTGACTATGACAATGGAGAAGCTGTCAAATGCCGACACTGGTATTCAGTGTCATGGAATCTGCAGACACACTTTTTTATTAATAAGCAGTATGACAGTCAGATGGTCACTTTTAATTCAACTCCTGAGCAACAGCCAAGGATTACTATTTATCTTATTCATATTTTTTTCATTGCCTCTGTTCTAGCATACATCCACCATTTACCGTAACCCAGGCCAATACATACATGAAACACAATCTTAAGCGGAGCAGTTTTGTTTTTGAGTCTGTTTTTTAAACGCAATTAACATGCTGTGAAAGCTGCTTCGTGCAGTGCATGACACATTTTGTTCAGTACCACCAGGACAGCCTTCGCTTTACTCTGCCATACTGTATGTCCTCATGAATCTGCAAACCCAAATCGATATTTATTTTCCTAATTTTTAATAGAACATATCCTGTATTGTATTCAAGTGTGGTTAAACAAAAAATCTGCAGTACAAATCCCATGTAATGAGAGAGGCAGCTCATATGCCTTTCTGGATAACAAGGATTAGCCCCGGGGAAGAGCTTACAGTAGATGCCAGTTTTATACTGTTGCACAGCTCTCGCAAGTTGAACATTTTTATTAATAAACTTCCCTGTCCCCAGGGCCCAAGGGTGGGGTGGACATGTGACAGCTCACACTGTTCTCCATTATCCAGCAGTATGGATTTGAACTTGGCTTACAGTTTTCATACTCTCTGCATTTGTTATTTCTTCCCTTTACAGATTGTGGAGATTACTTCAAGAGTCTGAAGTGGTATATTGTAAGTAGTAAAAAAAAATTCAAAAGTTAATGAATACATTTAATACTACTACTACTACTACTAATAATAATAAAATAAATATTTATAATAATACGATACAATAATACAAGTATACTGTAATGTACATATATAATACTGTAAGAGTTTGAAACTGTTTTGTTATGATAAATAAGATTGGAGAGAAACCTTATACAGGATGATAAACAAAAATGTTAACACTTTCTGGTTGTAGGGTATGATATAAGAATACGCGTTTGCCACATGATGTACAAGACTTTGGAAATAAAATTAAACTGTACCCCTAAAAATGTGCACATGAGCTCTGGAGACCGCAAGGTCTTTCAAAGCTTCCCGTCATGTATAGAAGATGACACCACATACTGTACCGTACACCGAGACCCTTTGAAGCAATAAAATTGTATAGTCTGTTACTGGTAACCCAAACACCTGGTGTTGTACAAGTGTCATCCTGTATCTGGATATTTTATTACATGTTTAGAATGAAAATAGTGCTTTCCCCCCCCCCTTACACACTGGCTGTGTGCTAGAATAATAAAAAATGTTCCCTTTCACCCTGTGCAAAGTTTTCTTTTTTTTTTATATATATATATACACAATACACTCGCCTTATCTTCCTTTATATATTTGGAGAAATTTCTCCTCACTGGTTTACTTTTTTTGTGTCTCTCACTTAAATGCAGCTCCATGTCCTGTGATACGTACATACTAGTTCTACATGATACAATGTACATTGCAATTAATACAGTGAATGCAACATGCTATAAAGCCATCATTGCCCTGTGAGTGCTAAAGTCAACGTTATATACATATACAAAACAGCATGTAATAAAAACGCACTGAAAGTGTCCCGATGCAACCGACAATGAACCACAGAGACAGAAATAAGACCACGGAAAGCTGCGTAATTCATTAAATGCCAGGGCATTAGTCATAGGGACAGCTGAGACGGACACGTGCGCAACTCAATCTGATGTTGGCATGAGATGGAGACAAGAAGATCAAAATAGTTGCAATAACATTCATCTAGCTTGGTCCATAAAATTTGGCACTCTCACCATCACCTCCAAGTGTGCCATGAGAATGAGCTAAATATAGCCCACATGGATTTGTACCTGATGCTAATGCACTGGTCTTTATTACATTAAAGGGGAAAAGCCACTCCAGGTCATTGCTTTTCAGCAGCTTGTCTTTATTAAATATCTGGCCATCAAAATGTAAACTTCTGGACGTATAATTCTTCCTCATTAGCTTATAGTATCGTCCACTGTCTCCTATTCAGGCCCAGTCTCAGGCGGGAACGAGAGTTAATTACTGATATGTATGGTTGTACTTCCATCTGGATGCCATTTCTAATGCCAGGGATAAAACTGGCTTGTGATTTGATTGTGAACAGCAGGACGTTATAATCAGAAGGCACAGTAAATCTTACTGACCCCAGTTTGGAACAGAGACAACAAGAGAGAAGATGCTTTTGGGATTGAGATCATTCTAGGACATTAAATCGTCACGCGGGTGAATTATTGTTGTACTGCCGTGTATCATGATTTTCACTCCCTGACAAGACTGACGGGAGGAACTGCTGAGCTGGGACTCTAATTCTGTGGGGGTTTACAAAACTTATCTTAAAAGAACACTCTTACAACATTTCTAGCAAGCCATGTGGGCTTTATTACAGTATTAAATTACATTTTAAACCCTGTGATATCTGTTAATTATACAAGAGACTATATACATTTTGACTACTAACATTCCTTATCCAAATGTCCAGAGATTAAACACCTTAAGCAACATCATCGAGAGTGAACATGGGGTGTAATAAATGTAATAAATGTAATAAAAATGGGCAAGTAATTATGTAATTATGTTTTACACAAACAACGATGCATACACTGAGTATAATGTTGAACTACCACACAAACAAAGCAGATCTTGGTGCACTTAACAAACATGCAGGAATTTTCTACACTTTTCGCTGCTTCACTGGATTCAGCTTCCCATCAGCCACCATTTGAATCACCATCACATCAAAGCCTGCATGAACAGTTTTACAATAATTAAGTGTACAAAGGAAACTTTACAGTTGATTGTTCATGGAAGCTCTTTTCATTTCTCTGGGTCTTCTGCTTTACGCCTTCCCCGTGTCTGTCAGTGTAACTCCTCTGCACAGCTATTTTGGGATCTATGGGTTGCACAGTTTCCACACTTAAGGAACTTGATTATTTTTTCCCGTTCGTAATGTATAACAATTCAATAGTTATCGGAAATTGCTGGGTAACATTTACAGTTTAGTAAATGGCTGGTATCAAAAGTAATGTTGGAGATTTATTAGAATTGTTGATTTGTTGATTTTATAAATTTATTACAACCATCAAAATGGGTATAATATAATAAAGGAATGTCTACTATTTACAGTTTAAACACAATAAAATCAAGCAGTATAAAAAAAGAGTCTATTGATACAATATTGTGTTTAAACTGTAAATAGTAGACATTCCTTTATTATATTATACCCATTTACAGTTTAAACACAATAAAATCAAGCAGTATAAAAAAAGAGTCTATTGATACAATATTTATTAAATAGGGTTGGGTGTTACACTGTAAACTGGGGATACTGGTTTTACTGCAAACACACCAGCATGAGAAGAAACATGGATGAAATACTAAACAAGTTAAGAATAAACTACAACAAATAAGTAACCTACAGAACATGCACGGAGCATGACGAAATGCTTAGTGTGGAATTTAATAATAAGAAAAAAAAGTAAACCAACATTAATTTAAATTATGATGTCAGGAGTCAAACTGGTGAATTTTAGAGACTAAACACTGTTTTTTATACAGCTCCATTTTTGATGTTTTACAAATCTGGTTAGTCACGAAGCATTGTACCTAGCATGCAACATACTGTATCATCATCTACAACCACGAGAACATCATCTATGTGAAGAAAAAGGAAGGTATGTATAAAAGGTCATTGGAAGCTCATCGGTACATTGATGGGGGAAAAAAATGACCCTAAAGTTTGTTTATTTCAAGTATAAGATATGACCTGAATTAATATCACTATAAATCCAGTCCGGCATGGACATCCCAAGCACAAGCCTGTTAATCACACACCACCCTTGAGACAGCATGTAAACAATACACACTTACAAACACACAAACTCGCATTTTGTCTTAAACGACATGACTCTTGGCCCTAGCGAAACCCTTGGTCCATATACACAGAGCTTATTTACTGGTGTAATTAAAAGTCAATATGGAAAGTCATGACGTTCCACGCACTTCTTCAGCTCTCGGCGACATCCGTTATACGGGTCACACACTGAAGCTAACAAAAACCTCGAGGAACTTGGAAGAATAAACACAAGCTTATTTCTGTCATGCATAATTTAATCCCAAGACCTCAGCATTCCCTTGAATGTATATAAAAGTGTAATATTCTGTCCTTCAGATTTTTATTCACATTTTTGCTTAAAGGTGGGAGCCTGCTGAGAACTGGCGCAGAACTTCTCACATCAGCCAGCAGATGGTGGTGTTTCTCCAATAACTCCTATCTGTCTCTTCCTCTCAGGCAGGACTAGGGTGTCTCTGTGTTCTGTAGGTTGGAATCATGTAGCTGTGATAAGAAAATCGGAAAATAGTTCTACCATTAGTTTTATGCTTTTAGCTGTTCCGGTAAATGCTGGCAGAAAAACGCCAGGTAGAGAGTTAGTTTTAGGGGTTTCTTTAGGTTTTTTTTTTAAACAATGAAGATGTAATCAGATGCTGTGATGCACTGAGAACTAAATGGGAGGTTATTGCACCACGACTCGTCACCACGACTCGTCTGACTTGTGATCTCGGTTCAGTTCTCTCTCGGTTGATCTGTCGATGATTTCCGTCCATTGTGGTCCTTATTCTGATCTCAGATCAGCTCTCATGTTCCATATCAGCAATAACCTGCTCCAGTTTGAAGGCGAGTCTTTGTTTCTGGGCCAACGTGTCGTGCTTTAGAGACTGCACTACCTGCACAGAGCCACAAGAGGGCAGGGGAGGACAATAATGACACGTTTACTCGTACAGTATATCTTTCAAAGACAACACATTTACTCGTATATCCTTCATGTTCAAAGACAAACAAGTCCTGAGTTTCACACTAATGATGTAATGGTAATGTCCAGCCTATAGTGCTGATATACAGTATATGAACTGTATCTGGATTGGTAAGTGGTGTTTATTTAATGCATAACAGCAGTGCAGGAGTTACCGTCTCCTGTCTTCACGTCTCCACATGACCAATCGAGTAAATACGAGCCGTACATCATGCAGTTTCCCAGTGCAATTCCTAAATCCAGACATCCTGTGACAGCTGGACCTTCCTGACAGAGAGCCAGAGGTCGAGTGTAAACTCGGCTCGGAACGACGTCCCGTTTCCAGAATGTCGGAATGGTGGATTCCCAGCAAAGTTAAAGGATTAAATTGTCTCAGGTGGAGTTCACACTCACATTCCCAGTACAATATCTGAGTAACTGGTGACGTTTTGGTGTGTCCATGTACTGCACCAGAGGGTTTTTTAGTGAGTGTAAAGTGAGAGGACTTAATGCTGGGTAAAGATCAAGGCGAGTTAGATCTCATGGGAGCTCATTTGCATCACAGCCCTGAGATGAGGACGTTTTAAAGGACAGAAGTTCTGCATTTCTCAGTGATGCCTGTCTGAGTGATCAGAATCTAAATGATCTGATATCGTCTCCTTTGCATTTGGTATCTTCAGTGGTCCCTAGAGGTTCCTCAGCTGTTTTTACTCCATTGCTTTTGCGAAGACCAGAATGAATAATTATTCAATAAATCCTGAAATAACCTTTTTAAAGTATAAGTAGTAACTGAACGTTACCAAACTCCAAACCGTTCCTCATTATTTTCTTCTGAACGACTTTATCTTGTATCGACGTGCTGAGCACAAGAGACGCGATAGTAAGTGTGAGTCAGACCTGGAGTGTGCCGTACCTCCTGACTGTATTTCCTGATGTAGGCGTAGATCTCGTGCAGAGCGCTGAGAGTGTTAAACTCGTGCGAATGAACACGTGCCTGCTCAGCCAAGTACGCGTTCATGTCTTGATCGCTGATAGATGGCAGTCGGCTTATATCGGCGTAGTACCTGGAAATGAGACAAACAAATACCAGAAGAAGGAAAAGCCTGGGATATACACAGTGAGGAGTTTTAAATAAGAGGTTATTTTGGATGATTTTCTCACACTGTACAGCCAGAGATTCTCCTTCCTCTCCCCCTGATTGGCTCGTTCTGTGTTACCCATACACACGGCCTCATTAAGAACAGCGGTGATGCATTTCAGCTGTTTGTCATTTTACTACTTTGTTTAAAACCATGAATAAACTTGTCGTTTCAATTCATTCTTTACATCTACATTGAGGCATTTGGCAGACGCTCTTATCCAGAGCAACTTACAAAAGTGCTTTGAAGTTTCCGACATTAGACAGATCCTTATACTGGGTTACTAAGGGTACCGAGTGCCATCAGTCACACACAGTTGGGAAGGGGATTTATTTTTTTTTTTTTCGTATGTGACATGACTTTCATGCATGTGACGGTGTGGAACGTTATCAATTTTTAGATTTAATTTGTCAGACGTCTCTTATAAACACACACACACACACACACACACACACACACACAGACTTACCGCTCAACCCAGCTCTTATAGTGCGGGATGTCTTTAGCGTAGAGTAGTTTGTTTGAAGGCGAGTCTTTGCCGAGTCGATGTTCCGAGGTCGAGCAGGAGTCCATGAAGGTCTGGGCCACTACGGATAAACAGGCGTCCGTAATGCTGCTCTTGTGGATGTCGAACACAAACTGAGGGTTTTTGATCACGTTGACCCAGAAACGCAGGGGAAGACTGCACGAGAGGAGTTAAACAAGAACCAATAAAAATACAGAAACAAGAACATAGTTTAAAGATCTGGCTTAATCCTCGGTCGAGTTACAGAACAGTTTCTGACCGTTAGTGAAGTTCAGTCATTAGTAATTGTGTTAATTATAATAATAATCTCCTCCATGCCTCAGCCTGTAATAATTTTTAGCGGTGACCTGAGTGTCCGAGCTCGAGCCTCACCAGTTGCTCTTCCACGTGTGTCGGACGTCAGGGTCATGGATGCTATGTTTGTCCGCCTGCTCGTCTAGGAAGTCAAACATGTACTTGATGGCGAGCGGAAGCGCGCTGCCCCGATTCACCGTGCTGAAGAGCGTCTCCAACAGGTCATCCACAAACTTCTGCAACGTGCCCTGCAAAAACACACACACACACACACACACACACACACACACTGGTAACTAGGAATCAGTTCACTGTGTGTGTATGTGTGTGTGTGGGTGTGTGTTTGCATGTTTGACCTTGGTGGCCAGAAGGCGGGTCAGGTAGATCTCAGACACCATCTTGCTGCCTCGCTCAGCTTCTTTTTGGTCTCCGTGTTCGTGGTTTTTGACCAGATGCCAAACTTTAACTCCGCTCTCCAGATCCGGAGTGATCATCGGCACGCGGGAGCTCGAGGACTCCGGACTGCCCGCCGATACCGAGCGCAGGACTGCATCTGAGGGAAGGAGAGAGAGAGAGAGAGAGAGAGAGAGAGAGAAAGTCACCTCTAACACCACTGATGTGTATCTGGAATTTAGTGAAGGAAAAAGCTGTATAAAGTTAACATAAATAATTTTATATACTGTATATTCAACATTCACTGGACATTCAATGACGGTAATCTGACTAAACATAAATAAAGAGGCACAGATTCGTTTAAAACTGCTTTAACAGAACATTTAAACATCGGCTCTAATTTATCAAACCTTTATTTTGTAAACCTTTCACTTTCCGTAGGGGCGTTTAAAACCCTGTCCTTTTAGGAAAATATGGAAATGCAAACCTCAACTTGACCGACTTCTAATCGTGCAATCTGCAGTGACCATCTGGGAAGCCCAGTTTTATATTATATGCAGTAATTAAAGGCTGAAAAATATGAAAAGAAAGAAACTGAGGCAACACAAACCCATAAATTAAGACCAATAATGTCACTCATTCAGTTATGATGACGGAGGCCGGGACCGCGGTGTCTGCGTGTAGCCTTTAGCGCTAAACCAATTCCTCTGTCGACGGACGATTTGTTCAGAGGATGAATCTGATTTTAAATCGGGTCTCTTTGCCACGCCCACCTTCTTTAAGCCCTGCACGACGCTTCCAGCACCTCAGCCGAGACGCTTAAAACTGTTTTGAAACACTCGTTAGATTCTGGAAGACATTCGATTCTCTCGGAACCGTCTCTCGATCATTTGTGTTCCAGACCGTCTGTGCATCGTCACACATCCTTTATTGAGTTTTCTTGGGGGGATTTTTTACTACATGGACACCAGATGTGTCAAGAACACGCTTTGAGTTTTCATGCATGTACAGTACAAGTGAAATCCGGTGAAAACACTTTTATAAATCCTGGGAAATAATTTTGTTAGGTTCGATTTACACAAATATTTACAGCACACATGAGGTTGCTAAGAGATTGTAAAGAAGTCCTTTGTCAGAATGAGTATAAAATAAATCAGTAAATATTAAATAAGAAGGAAGGTTACCAGTGCAATAAGATACACAAGTTATGAAGAATATATCGTGCGTGCAAAGAAAACTGTCATGGTGTCTATAAAAGCTCAGAAGGGAAACATAAATCAGTATGTTCACCAGAATGGATAAAGAACAACATAAAGAAGATTAAAAGCGGTGTTTTGTGATATGCAGTTGCCTTCAATAATTTACATACCAGTCCTTAAAGTTCAGAACATGTTAGCCATTTGTTGTATCCCTGAGCCACCACCGGGCTCCACCGAGCTCCACCGAGATCCACCACGCTCCACCATACTCCACCGAGCTCCACCATACTCCACCACGCTCCACCGAGCTCCACCATACTCCACCTAGCTCCACTGTACTCCGCTGAGCTCCACCGTACTCCAACGCGCTCCACCGTACTCCACCGAGCTCCACCATACTCCACCTAGCTCCACCGTGCTCCACCGAGATCCACCACGCTCCACCATACTCCACCGAGCTCCACCATACTCCACCGAGCTCCACCGCGCTCCACCGTACTCCACCTAGCTCCACCGTACTCCACCATACTCCACCGAGCTCCACCGCGCTCCACCGTACTCCACCGTGCTCCACCACGCTCCACCGCGCTCCACCACGCTCCACCGTGCTCCACCGTGCTCCACCAAGCTCCACCGAGCTCCACCGTGCTCCACAATGCTCCACCAGGCTACACTTTTCTGCATATGCTTTAATCTTTCTCCACCAAACACACAGCTGATTCAGAGGCCTGAAACGTTCGTGTTTTTAGCATAGAGACGACTTTTCTTGTGTTTTAGGGCCTGTAATGGGGTACGGGACGTCTCGGGGTGACCTTCAGTTTGCCCTGACCTGATAGTGCCGAGTAAAGCTTCAGTGCTGCTTCCACCAAATCTTCCTGTAGCTCCTCTGCAGTCAGTCGAGGGTTTTTCAGCACAACACCCTGGTAGCAGCAGGTGAGAGCTTCATCTCTCTGCCACGTCCAGGTGGTGTAGCTGCTGTTACTTTAACTCTAATCTTGTGAAACACGCTCCCACTGTATTCCTAGGAACATTTCGTACCGTGCAGTCAAACATCTCCATCAACAAATCTCTAGAAAGTTCCAGGTATTGGATGTGACCTGCGGTGTCTAATCTGTGCTGGAGACGAAACCTGATTTACACATTACTGCTCTAATGAGGGATTTTACTCAGGAGGTTGAATAATTCTGAGACTGCGGTGGTCATTGAGTTTGGAGAAATCTCCTGTTATATTATATTAGTTGTGTTGAGCGATTTAAACTGCTCTTATTTCACTGATTTATTACAAACAGCTGCAAGATTGTGATTTTGGTCAAAAATTCATTTTCAATGGGGGTTGAATAAAGTGCATCTGGACTTACAGACTTTTCTTCATAGTCTTTTGTCTGAAAGGTTTTAAAAAGTGACCAGAGGCCAAAAAGACTATATTTATTAACAGCGTTTTTATATAATTTCCACAGTTATCTTGTTATTCAGCACCATTCTGTAAAATTCTTTGTGTTTATGTAGAAAACGTGAAGCTTGGTGTATCTCATGCTCAGGGTGTGTGTCAGGAGGGATGAAGAGGTTAATGAAATACACAGCAGGATATATGTATCACACACACACACACACACACACACACACACACACACACACACACACACACACACACACAGCAGTTCTCTCCGTAATTAGCCTCTGCCTCCATCAGCAGATTAGACGGGTTGAACTCTCGCTCGCTCCGCCTGGAGCAGCTCATCACTCGAGGTCATTCTGCAGGAACGTTCGGTTCACACTGCAAGGTCACGGCACACTTTCACACTCATTAACTCACACATGCTTATCTCACAATGAAAGAGACTCAGATTCCTCTACGTCCAGACGGCACATAACAGTAAAACGTTTTAATGGGTTCTAATGGGTTTAGAAACGGAAGGTTAATGAAACAGAAATATTAACATTAATATCAGCTCCTTCAGCCTCATTGGAGACGTGACTTTATCGCCGCAGAAACCCGTTTCTGTTCAAGTTTCACCCGAGTGTGCATGGGTTCCTTTCCATGAAAGTGAAACATCTAAACTAATTGTGTGTGTGTGTGTGTGTGTGTGTGTGTGTTCCCAGGACAGAGATTTTTTCCCCCAGTTGTGAACTGTAGAGTTCGGCAGACGTCGCCCTTCACACGCACGTTACGATGCGGTACGATGCTGAGACTTTCACTGTCACTAACACACTTGGCATTTCATTTCAAATTTAAAAAGCTTTACAACAACTTTGAAACACCAGCAGTTTACGATGCTTTAAGACACTTCATGACACTTTTCAGTGCTTTATGCACTACTGTATAATGCTGACATTGTTGAGAGTTTAGCATTTTAATACTAATGCAGTATGACGGACAGTTTGCAGCATTTTGACATTTTATCACACATTACAATTCTAGACATTGCTTTACAACACTGAAACTCTAACATTTTATGACACCTTTATGACAACTATGGCACGTTTATAACACCTTTAACACCTCTGACACGTATTGACATCCTTTGTGACACCTCTGTGAAAGTCTTATGGCACCCCATGACACCTCCGACAGCCTTGACACCTCTATTATGACACTCTTATGACAATTTTATGACACCTTTGTGATACATTTGACACCCTTATGACACCCCAGTGACACCCTAATCACACCTTTATGACATCCTTATGATACTTCTGACACTCTTAACACCAGTTTTATGACACACTAATAGTACCTCTATTACACCCTTATAATCAAGCTACCACCTTAATGACTGCTTTATGGCCCTTTTATAACCCCTCTAATGGCACATCTATGACCCTCTTATGACACCCTCATGATGCCTTTATAATACCTTTGACACACTTATGACATGCAGCAGAATACGATTTAAAACAGACCAACTGTGCAAAATTCACTTTCTAGTCATGTTTAGACATTCAGATGAGCCTCCACTGTGTGTGTGTGTGTGTGTGTGTGTGTGTGTGTACAACCAAAGTAAACAATGGAGAAAACATTCCCTGTTTTTTGTATTGGGCGGGGTTTAATGCGATCTTTGAGTAGAGGGGGTGGAGCCCGGAGCCCCTCCCCCAGTTTATTGCTCATTTGCATAGACACTGAAACAGCGTGTTCAGATAAGGAGGAGTGAAACAGAGGGAGTCTGATGTGTGTGAAATGCACCAACTGAGGGGTATTTCAGCCGGGGCATTAACACATACCCTTCTGGAGCTGCGAGACTCTAAAGAAATGGTTGTTCAGTGGTTTTAGCTCTAAAGCTGTTTTTAACTTTAATGATCTGCGCTCTGTGTTCGTTCCTCTGTGGGTGTGAAGATCGATCGGTGACCCTCAGCACGCTGCCACGGGGTTATTACACAATCTCAGAGCAGGGCTGAGGAGGGTGTGTGTGTGTGTGTGTGTGTGTGTGTGTGTGTATACAGTAGTGTGTGTATGATAAGATATGTTTTAAAAACTGTCCTATTTTAATCTTTAAACAGACACTTTGGATCGTATTTGGAGATTTTTTTTGTCTACGTTTATGTTTTATGTTTGTCTACTGTTGCTTCTTCGCAAAAAGAGTAAAAACTGAAATAAACTAAAACAAAGGTGTTTCTGGTGCGGCCTGAGGAAAACCTTCACACCAGTGAATATGTCACACACACACACACACACACACACACACACACACACACACACACACCTGATTAAATATTGTTAAAAAGAAATGCGGTACTGAGAGATGATTCTTTAATGTTTTTTTTTATTATTATTATTTCGTGATGGAGAAAGAAATTATGCAAATGTTAAAATGAAACAGAAGGACTGGCGCTGTAAGGCAACACAATAATTCAGACTTTCATTTTTTTAATCGTGTGGATTAACAGCGTTTCTCCTGCAGTCCAGAGGAGGATCAGAGACTCACCGTATCGGCTGAAGCTCCGCGGGAAGCTGGCTGATGTTGAAATGTTGTAGGAGGACATCTGCTTAGGTACCAGAGCCACCACACAGCGATCAGGCACCTACACACACACACACACTCTATAAACTGATGAAACACTCTGTTACGTCCTAAACCGATGACATCAGTCTGAACGCTGTGTGCTGCGCAAAATCTGAGAAAAGTCAGGATCCATAAACAAAGAGATGTGTTTAAAATCTTATAAACACATTATGACGCGCTCTGGTACGCTGACATTCGGTACCATATCAGAGCTGATTTCCTCCTTTAGTGCAGCGATTGTTCTGTCTATTCCGAGATGAGCGTAAAGACAAAAGTGTCTAGTGGCGTAAAGTCCGGTCCTGTTCCGTCTTCTATAAACGAAGGTGAAGTTCCATCACACAGTGAAAATGACCTGGTTTTCTGGACAGTGTGTGTGTGGACACGCCAGTGTGTGAGAGAGCTGCTTATTCACGCGCTGGGAAACTGCGAGACCGGTAATGTGGCCCAATTATTAAACCAAAGAACATAAAAACTTTCAGCAATGTGATTATTTTATTGAGTCATAGACAGTGGGGTTGATCAGTCACGTTATTAATAAAAGACGCGACATAATCTTGGAAATTGTTTAAAACCCAGTTAAAGCCAAAACTACATTTTATTTTCCTGTCTGAAGCAGCTGCACTGACGTGCTTTGGCCATATTTTTCAAAATCACATCACAAAAGCAAAACAGCCTCCAGCTCAGTAACAGAAGAGCAGCGCATCGGTGTAAAGACACAATATTACTCCGCCGTCTCTACTGTACTGGGTCTGAAATAAAAAACACAAACATAAAATTTCCTATAAAGAACAACGTGTGTAAGTCCGGACTTTTGCGACGGTTAGTCGTTTGGCTGAATAAAACCGGATCGCAGTTCAAACAGCATCAGAATTTAGACATTAGATCGAATGGGCGTGGCCTAATATACTAACGATGCGAGATTAACAGAAACCAGTTAGCATTATGGCATTGATTTCATCAGTCGCTAGCTGAGTGTGTGAAGGTGAGCGGGGGAGACCTGGTAGTGCACGAGTGTGTTGAGTCTCTTCCAGTCGTTTTCGATTTTAGTGGTGATGTCCTCGTCCTGTAGGACCACCCGCGCTGTGCGGCCCTGACGCCATTCTGCAAGACACACACACACACACACACACACACACACACACACACACACACACACACACACATACTTTTAATGCTGTCACTTGTGATCATCTGACTCATGTGACTAACCTAAAATTCAAGCAGACACATACAGAAACACACACACACACACACACACACTCTGTGATCTGGATTTTAAAACACTCCAGGATGCCTGACCTATTCTGATCCACTTTGACACACACACACACACACACACACAGTGAGAGAGGAGTGTGTGCTCATGCAAAATTCATCTCTATCCCATAACAATCACTTCCACTTTAAATAATTGAAGCCGGTTCGTCCTTCACTGTCATCAATAATGTATCAGCTCCCGGCCGCTCGGGACGGAACCAGTCGCCGCTCGGGACGGAACCAGCCGCCACTCGGGACGGAACCAGCCGCCCCTCGCGAGTCGCGACCCCAAACCCGGCTCTCTTCACCACGCTGTAACCCGCGCGACCCGCGGCTCCATTTGACTTCTCGCACGCTCCGTAGTCCTTTAACCACGTGTCATTTCTGGTTGACTCGAGTCGTCACACTCGCCAGCGTGTTCAGTTTAGACCCCCTCGTTTCCTCTGCACTTTTGCACTTCAGCAGCTCCGACCTCGGCCTCGGACTGGATTTAAAGGATTTGGTTGTAGTCGGTCAAAACATGGTGTCGGTGCTAAGAAGTGTCTGAGCTGGGGGAAAGGGGAATTTTCAGACAGGATCATAAACAGCATTTTCAGAATATTTAACGTTTCTTATCTCCCGATCCATGCTTCATACTGTGCAAATACACATTTATATTTTGATCAGATAAACAGAAACACTTTTTTAAATACAATTTTAGGCCCTTTTATGTTTTAGTGTCTGTAATTTTTAAAAATCTTTCAATGACTGTAATTCTCATTCGGATGAAACTTGGAAACTTTGGTTACGGACACTACAGATTTTTTTTGCTTTTTAAGCTTCTTACCAAAAAACGATTTAAGCTACAGTTGTTACAGGTCATGTGCTTCTAGAAGTTTACAGCAATTTTAGTGTCAATACTCATAAAGAAATATGAATAATTAGCATCTTGAATGATTACTGTTTGAAGCGAGACAGTATAACGCTGAAATATGGCCATTTTTGGGGCACAAATGAAATCATCTCTCCTAAACAGCTGAAGTTATCAACGTGAGATCTTTACTGAGGTGAGATCAGTCAGTTCAGAGTCACATCAACTTCAGAAGGAGCTTCTCTGGCCACACACACTTTCTGTATTAATATCTATAACACAAACAATAATTTTAAAATCAGCACCAGTACTGTGATTTTGGCCGAGTGTCCGTGTGAACTCAACTGGTCTCACCTGGTCTCATCTGGTCTCATCTCTCGTTAGATTGTGGATCATGTGACCCTCAGACCCGGGTTCGTCATTTACACCCTCACCATGCTACACGCGCAGATGCTAAACACTTCTGTTAGCTAGACGAGCTTCATAGTTTCAGTCCAGAAGTGAAGAAGCGCACACACACACATAGTATACACAATACACAGTAGTACATTTAACCATTTTTGAATATTTTCGAACGTGAGAAATCTGTTTAATAGTAGCAACATACCTTCGCTCTCTCTATGACATTTGCAAACTCTCCTATCCAAACAAAGCAGTGCTCAGGTGTAACCAGAAGAAAACAGTCACCACTGTTTAAAGATGAGACCCTGGGCTCCACTAGTCTTGTCTGAACATGTCTGCGACCTGAGAATTAAAAAAATAATAATAATAATAAATAAAAAACAGTTTAGACTGCACCAACAGAATGGTTTCTAACTTTACAGACATCAATGATAATATATATTGATTAATAATACTCTGTATAGTAACATCATTTATATATTTTCATGTACAATTGTGTGTAGGTCTGACCTTTGACCTGCATGAGCATGAGCTTTTTGTAGGGAGCAGCACTGTTGTTGGTCACCTGCTCAGACACACTGACGCTGCGTAAACTCACACTGCTGTAGTTCTCCTTGCTGGCCAAACCAGCCAGAGCCGCATCTGAAATGCTGGAGCTCTTACTTACTACAAAACAGATAAATACACTTAAATGTATTTCATCCCCAGTTTTCTGCACACGTTCAGATTGGTTATTGAACGTTTCTTAATTTTCCTTTAATTATTTCCTCTGCATCGTAACACCTTCATTTCCACATTTTCACCTTCTTGTATATCCTGATTTCATATCACTCATTTATTCTGTCCATGGCTTTGCAGTCATTTGTATTTGTCTTGTCCTTAATACTCACTTTTCTCCTGTTTGATCCTCTTGCTTTCCAGAATACCGATGTTGAGTCTCTGTTCAGTGTACTCATGTCTGATGTCCTCTCGCGCTGCCAGAATCTTCAGCGGGTTACGTGACGCCTGAACTTTACGCAAAGGACGTACTGCCCTCTTGTGGTGTATCATTGCTGATGCCAGCCTATTTAAAAATATATATATTTGTGTCTTCGTTTGTGTACACTTACGTATATTTTACATAATCATAGAACATAATGCTTTCCTTATATTTGGGAGCTCTGAAGGGCTTGGTTATAATTGAAAATAGAAAAATGTAATCATGACTAGTCTAGATTACTCATCTGGGTTATGCAATACGATATTCGGTCCCTGACCATCGTCTCCTTGACCTGCTTATCCTTGACCAGCAAGGTGTCTTTATTTAGTCTCATGTTGGTTTATAAGTTAAGCCTTTATTGGTCACATGTACATTACTGCACAGTAAAAGTCTTTCTTCGGCTATTCCAGCGTAACTGGGGTCAGAGCGCAGGGTCAGCCATGATACAGCGCCCCTGGAGCAGATAAGGTTAAGGGCCTTTCTTCAAGGGCCCTACAATGGTAACTTGATGGAACCGAGGCTTAACCCGCGATCTTCCAATCAGTAACTCCGTGCCATAGCCCTCTGAGCTACCACAATTTCTATTTCTCAAGGGTCTTGAATTTCTACATAACAAAGTGCATGCAAATTTATAAGTTTATTTATCTGGCACTTATTTAGCATTGAGCAATTCATTGTATACTTACTTTGGTGTATGTTTCCCAAATATGGCATCAAAGTCATCATCGATCGGTACTCTCGGGATGCTGCGTGGGATGTCCACCACACGGCGATAGAACTTTGAGAAGATTTCATCATCCAGTCTCATGACTTCTTTCACTGCCTTCTCAGTCACTGTCAGAGTTGTCTCCTGCAAACTAGTAACTACTGTAAGAGGGGGGGGGGAAAGGACAGCCATGACAGAGAAGCAAGTCATTACCATCAACATCTGACCCAAAGAGACTGAACTCACAGATAAAAATTTCAACAGAACTCACCTTTATTGTTCAAACGTCCCAAAAACGTCTCAAGCTTATCAAGTTTCTTGTCAGATTCCATTTCTGCTGTGACCTCAATCTCTATTACAGGGATAGACATTGACAGATTGCATTTTTAAAAATTGTTTTTCCTCATGCAAGAGCATAGAACAATTCAGAAGGAACGTGTGTGTGTGTGTGTTACATTTACCCTCCTGTGGTTTGGAGATAGCTGGCACACCATTCTTTAGCTTTGCAGAGACTGGAGATAGAATTGGACTGATGACTGCAGAAGAAGCAGCCAGACCTAAGACAGAGATATATTTTAGATAAATAAATAAAAAAAAATTTAAAAAAAAGAACGTTTTCAGCTTGTTGGAGTTTGGTTAAAACTGTACATCATTTATTTATGGTATATGTAAATTTCATTATCTTCTTTAAGATTATAAATGGTACATTGAGCAATTCATTATTACAGAAAATCAAGTTAGATCTCAAACATTTGGATCCTGTAAGAGCTGGATAAAAACTAGCCATAATTTAAATGATTTACCTGCTAATTCATGTAAAGATTTCACAGACGGGTTTGAGGAAGAATTAGTAGTCAAGTCACTAAAGTGTCTAAGCTGCTGGAAGAATTAGTGCATGCTGTGCTTGGGAAGTGCTTCCACCAGTTAGTCATCGTTGTCATTTGTAGCTCTGTGAAAATGTCAGCTATGCCATGGAATCATTTTGTATTATAAAGATGATAGGTTTTCCTCTTTACACGTATATGCTTCTAAAAGCCTATGTTATTCTGGCCTACAAAGAAAAATTAAACAAGACAGGTTCTGGGCCTTCAAGGCATGGCTCCACAAGACCTCTGGGGATTTACTGTGCCATCTGGCACCAAGACCTTAGTGGTGGATCCTTTGCATGCTGATGGTTGAGGGGTGGGGAATCCACTGATTGGACTCGTTTGTCTGGGGCATTCCATACTGTAGATGCTTGGTTGAATTGAGGTCTGGGAAATTTGGATGCAGCTCAACAACCTTGAACTCTCCTGTCAAGACCCATACACAGAAGGCTTTGGTGCACGAGTGTTTTGATACATTTCTATTATGGCCAACACGGAGTATTGTTCAGAAATTTGTCCTACTTTGGCTTTTCTCTCACAGGCATAAATGAGTCTTGGGTGCCCATGATCGTGTCACCACTTAACTGGTATATGATTGATAATGCTACTCTATTCACCTGGTGATGGTGTTCTAATCTAATCTGTTTTTACTGTAATTTTAAAAACTAGATGAATGCTAAATCTGCATACATGTAAGGTGTGTGCATTTATATTTCCCAACCTTTCTTCACCATCCGAGCAGCCACAGTGTACTGGCCAGAGTCGTTTGCCACACCCTTTCCAGTACTCTGCCATGCATCCTCTCTTGTAGTGATCATCTGCTTCCGCTCTTCGATAGACATTTGTCTCTCGACTCCTTCTCCCAGCCTCTGATTTAATAAAACACAAACAGAAATTAGAAAAAAAAATAAATGTGGTGCAAATCACATACAGTACTGCATGCTGATAATAAAGCAGTGCAAACTGTGACAACAAATAGACAGTCCACTCGGTCAAAACATTCCATCCATTGCATCGAATGAAGCAGTTAGACTGCATATAGGAAGCAGGCATCTAACAAGAGTTTGTATTTTAGTGAGCTTGTTAACCTCAGCTGTTTTGCTTCATCATGACCTAAAGGACATCACTGATACCATAGTGATACTGTGTATTCTGATTGAGACTGATGTTAAGGTTAACAAGTGGCCAAACATATACTGGGAAAAAATGTCCAGTTATAACATCCATTGACCTGGCTCGGCTTGCAATTGAAATTTTAGGGAGGTTTATTTTATTTTCTTCAGGCAGGATGGGACAGTTAAGTTCGGAGGACTGATACAGAATACACAGTGACTCACTGCACTTCAGGTGCATTACTACCAGATGCATTTTTTTATATATACTGTAGTGTATCTTAAAATTTTGAATATTGTGAAAAAAAAGTTTGTTTCCTTTTAAAAAGTGAGCCTCTCATATATTCTATGTAAAGTAAAATTTTATTGTAGTTTTCATTTAGATATTTCACTAGATATTTAAAATATTACAATATTTCAGAGTAGATCAATCAAAAAGGAATTAATTAATACAGGTATGTCCGACTGCTGCAAATGTATGTTCATTCATGCCCTCGATACTTCAACACAGGGCTCTTTTAGCATGAATAACTGAATGTGGCACAGTTTGGAGGCGAACAGCCTGTGGCACTTCTGAGGCTTTTTTTTTTTTTGAAGACCAGGTTGCTTTGATATCAGACTTCAACGCCTCCGTATGGCTGAATCAGGTGTTTCTCATCTTCCTCTTGAGAATAGTGAGGTTGCTGTTTAATCAAGCACAGGAATATTATGGTCAGAAAATCAGTTAGTGGTAGTGTTGTCACTGTGGAAGATCCTATGTTCACACTGGACTTCACACTCTGTGCCCACCAGACCCTGCAACTCCGATTTCCAAATAAAGTGCAAAATTTACTTTCATCTGAAAAGAGGACTTTGAACAACTGAGCAACAGTGCAGTTCTTTTTCTCCTTTAGCCCAGGTAAAACCGTTCTGTCATTGTCTTGATACTAGGAAGGCAACAATCGTCACCCTTTTCCTGAAGACATCTGTGCGCACTGACTCTTGATGCACTGACTCCAGCCTCACTCCACTCCTTATAAAGATCTCACAAGGTCTTGAATCAGCTGCTTGACAATTTTCTTAAGGCCGTGGTCAACCCTGTTTATTGTTGCACCTTTCCCTACCACACTTTCCCCCTTCCAATTAGCTTACCATGAATATGCTTCAATACAGCACTCTGAAGAGTCATCCCTTTTACCATTGACCTCCTGTGGCTTGATTGTCAATGATTATCTTCTGGACAACCATAAAGTAAGCAGTGTGCCCTATGCTTGTGGCTTAGTGAACTGAACTAGACAGAGATGGTATTGATCCTGAACGAATTGGAATGTACTTAAACTCAAAATTAAATATTCTATTTCGAGATACTGGATTATTTATTTTCATGAGCTTTGAACCATAATCATCTAAGTTAAGCTTTTTTTTTTAAACCTAGAATATATGAGAGTTAAAATTAAATTACAAAAAAAACTTTAAATATATTTTGTAGCAGGCAGCGTGGGTCTTAACTAAACAAATAGATTTATTTTATTGCTTCACTTTTTTTTTGATCCCAAGGGAAATTCCAAATGATGGGAAGATGCTAAATACAAGCAGCACATCTGTTATCCACCACAATTGTTTACAACCCACTCACATTCAGAACACTCAGACACTAAGAACATGTTCCTTCTGAAACGCCCACACCCCTGGAGAACACAAAATAAATTATTGAGTGCAAGGGGCCAAACTTACCTGGCATGGATGATCTAGAGGCTGACATTTTTGGATGGAATGGAAAGGAGGAGGGGAATAGGTGGAAGCAAAAACAGGCTCCTATAGGCAGGAGATGATGTGAGAAATAGAGAGCAGAAAAAAAAATAAAATAGACGAGTATAGACGAGGGAAAGAAATGAGATAAACTAATTCCAAAAGGGCAATGCAAGACAAAATGACTCTGATAGAATAGGGTTATGTTTTGCTAAAACTGCCCTAGAAGAAAGTAGGGCAAAGTCCAGCAAACAGTATTTGAAAAAGACAGATGAATACAAGCAAGTTAAAGCAACAATCACCGCAATGCTCCAAAAGCTACTCAAGCCTCAACTAATCACCTTGTAGCATAAGCCAGGAAAGCAGTGCAGGTAAAATATCTGATCTGCAAAAGTTGTTAATGCGGTATGCATAATTAAATCTTACCCAAACCTGTTCAGATGAGGCAAACTCCTCAATAACAGCCCTTTCTTCCTATAAACACACAAGTAATGGATGTGTGTATAAGGCACATGTTTGTTTGTTTGTTTGTTTTTTTTGTACTGTAAATGCACTGACTACATGTTTGGATCCATAAAATACAAATTATGAAATATGCCTTTAAATAATTCTACTCAGATTGGCCCAAGGAACAAAAAAATAAATGAAATCATCCAAAATATCTTTTGAGCACAAAAATACGCCATTTACAGTAAATGTGGCTGGGAAGCTGGGCGTTTGTCACTTTGATCATTTTGAAGCAATGATCCCTACCTTTCCTAAGTTACTCACCCTACAGTACATCATGACGGTAAGCTACAGTATGTTTAAAATCAGCCTAGTAATTCTAGCCAGAAGTTTCAAATGCTCTACACAGTTACTATGACATTAACCCATATCAGTACCAGGGCTCTGATTATTGAAGCATGCATAAAACGTCTACTTCTAATTCCTCTATAGAGTCATAGGTACAGTATGCATCAAAATATTGGCATTTATACAGCTTAGTTATGTAGTTGTTCTCTACCAATTTGTCAAAGTGCAGTTCCAAGAGTGCAGCTATTTAGTATAAACACGAATACAGCACATTTCGCTATTTGCATCACTCCACTTGTCTGTGTTAATACATAAAACTCAAATTCTATTAATGAAATGAAAATAGTCGGTCTCTATCCAGCTGTGACTTCTTTAAGACCTATGTCCTTGGACAAAGGAGAAAAAAATATGATGCTAGATATTGTTCAATAACTCATTGTATGCATTTTACCTACTGTGGATAATTTAAATATTAAAGTGAAACTCATTACTAATGAATGTTACTATGCTGCTCTTTAGTAGTTGAGGTCGTGAAATTGGATTAGACAAAGTCATTCATTAATAATAATTTTTTTTTTTTCCTAAATGATATTTTTTTAAATGAACTAATGTTAAAGAAGAATATTTGTTACTCATTGATAAATTACACAACTGCGGTGCTTAAGGTACACACTGAGGGACCTTTCTCAGGAGCATCTATATTACACAGAAAGTGGAAACGTACTGTACAAGTGAAATGTTAAATGTGCATGCAGACAAACAGGAAAAATATGCTGGAACATTCTAACTCAAACGCAGATGTTTGCCACTCCCCTGCAATTCGATAAACTTTACAAGGCCTAAAAATATATACTCAGCAAAAAAAGAAACGTCCTCTGACTTTCAACTGTTTTTACTTTCAGTAAAACTTAACGTGTAAATATTTGTACTGTATGAACACTAAAAGAGTCAACACCATAAGACATAAACTAAAAATGTTTCACAATGTGTCCCTGAATGAAGGGAG